>CM060255.1:37227343-37509843 GCA_030684275.1 Acipenser oxyrinchus oxyrinchus
GGACCGTGCGGGTAGCGACGGTCGGGGTGAAGCTGCCGAGTGCAGCACCTTTTGTTTGTAGTTTTGATTACTGTGTTTTATTTTCCTTGTTCTTTTCTCCTTTTGCTTATTTTTTGTGTTTGAGCGAAAAATAAGCATTATATGCGAGTGCGCATATAATTTAGAAAGGTACCACCCCTGGTATCTCTGTGGTTCTGTCTATCATTGTTGATAGGCAGACCACAGACAACAGCGCCCTCTGCGGGCCAGAACGTGGAACTGCCCCACTAAAATAAAACTGGGCACCTGTGCGGTGCTGTCAAAATCACCTGTGTCTCCCGTGTGTCAGTGAATTACCCACCACCCTTCCACAACCATATATATATATATATATATATATATATATATATATATATATATATATATATATATGAATTTAATTTCCAGTATTATAGGTTTTTTTTGTGTGTACTTCAATGTCTTATTCCATTTGCAGTCAGGAATTATACTAGTCTGTGTTATAATAATCTCATGATACAACACTATTACCACGTTAATATACATTTCCTATCATCTGCCTTTTACTTTTGTCCAGCATTACTTCCACTTTCTTTTCTAGCGACTTGACTTGACCCTCTAAACGCTGTACATAAGAAGAACATAAGAAAGTTTACAAACGAGAGGAGGCCATTCAGGCCATCTTGCTTGTTTGGTTGTTAGTAGCTTATTGATCCCAGAATCTTATCAAGCAGCTTCTTGAAGGATCCCAGGGTGTCGGCTTCAACAACATTACTGGGTTCCAGACCCTCACAATTCTCTGTGTAAAAAAGTGCCTCCTATTTTCTGTTCTGAATGCCCCTTTATCTAATCTCCATTTGTGACCCCTGGTCCTTGTTTCTTTTTTCAGGTCAAAGAAGTCCCCTGGGTCGACATTGTCTGTACCTTTTAGGATTTTGAATGTTTTAATCAGATCGCCGCGTAGTCTTCTTTGTTCAAGACTGAATAGATTCAATTCTTTTAGCCTGTCTGCATATCACATGCCTTTTAAACCCGGGATAATTCTGGTTGCTCTTCTTTGCACTCTTTCTAGAGCAGCAATATCCCTTTTGTAACGAGGTGACCAGAACTGAACACAATATTCTAGGTGAGGTCCTACTAATGCATTGTAAATTTTTAACATTACTTCCCTTGATTTAAATTCAACACTTCTCACAATATATCCAAGCATCTTGTAGGCCTTTTTTATAGCTTCCCCACATTGTCTAGAGGAAGACATTTCTGAGTCAACATAAACACCTAGGTCTTTTTCATAGTTCCCTTCTTCAATTTCAGTATCTCCCATATGATATTTATAATGCACATTTTTATTGCCTGCATGCAATACTTTACACTTTTCTCTATTAAATGTCATTTGCCATGTGTCTGCCCAGTTCTGAATGCTGTCTAGATCATTTTGAATGACCTTTGCTGCTGCAACAGTGTTTGCCACTCATCCTATTTTTGTGTCGTCTGCAAATTTAACAAGTTTGTTTACTATACCAGAATTTAAATCATTAATGTAGATTAGGAATAGCAGAGGACCTAATACTGATCCCTGCGGTACACCACTGGTTACCTCGCTCCATTTTGAGGTTTCTCCTCTAATCAGTACTTTCTCTTTTCTACATGTTAACCACTCCCTAATCCATGTGCATGCATTTCCTTGAATCCCTACTGCGTTCAGTTTGAGAATTAATCTTTTATGCAGGACTTTGTCAAAAGCTTTCTGGAAATCTAAATAAACCATGTTGTATGCTTTGCAATTATCCATTGTCAATGTTGCATCCTCAAAAAAGTCATGCAGGTTAGTTAGACACGATCTCCCTTTCCTAAAACCATGCTGACTATCTCCCAGGATATTGTTACCATGTGGGTAATTTTCCATTTTAGATCTTATTATAGTTCGCGTTTGTTATCTGTCATTTCCATCTCAATGTTTTTATATTTGATCTCATTTTTTTCTCTCTGACTGGTTATTTTCTTATATTCATTTATCACAATAATTGTCCTTTTTATCAGTTTTATTATCCTTTGTATCTTCCCAATATATCAAACTGACATATAAGGGTTGGTCAGGGGACCAGCCCTCCTTTCTCATTTTTGCTTCAATTTTCTCTAATTTTCCAATACATAATTTGAGTCTGGCCAGGTCTCTTTCCCTTTTTCGATTGACATTTTAAAACATGTACAATAATGATAGTATACAGACAGACACGAACCAATAGTCCAACAACAACAAATGACAACCAACAAAATACATTACATATGACACAAACGTCAGATGTTGGGGATTCCCCTCTCGAATCTCCCTCAATATACGTGGTCTTTTTCACCCACAGGTTGACGTCCTTGACACCACCTTTATTTGTGGTCTTTTTCACCCACAGGTGAATGTCCTCATATCAAATAATCTACGAAATAGTTTTAAAATTATTTTAATAAAACACAGCAGTTCCCAATGGTTCAACTTGTATTGGCACATTGCAATAACATACAATTTAATTTACTAAAGCATATTGCTCAACAATGTCTTGCACATCTGACAGTTGTAAAGTTACAAAAAAATATCTATTTCTGTTCACTGATTATTATTATTATTTTTTTTTTATCTCAGTATGATCTCTAGAACACGTTTGACAGACAAAGCAACAAAGCACAAAAGTCTACAACAGTTTGCAGTTACTATATATTACAGGTTTACTGCATAATTTTACTCCATGAAAAGTGTGATGTGACTGTGCTGTTGCATATGGGGGTATGTTTGCATTCAGCAGCTGCGTGACGTGTTTAGTGTGTGCACCACCAGTAATAGGGAGTTGAGAGCCGCGACAGAGTTAATCAAACGTGTTCTTGTTATTAAATGCAACAATTACTATGTCAGATGTCAATTGCAAGAGACGGTCATATGAAACACACATCCCCATGCTGAAGAGTGTGTCACTGAGGTTTCTCTTGCATGTGACAGCATGGATCTTCAGTGCAATGTACAGTGGAAGTGGTGTTTCACGGACACGATTGTGATGAACTGCACCAGAGGAATCCGCAGCTCATGCATGTTTCACATTGATGAACATCAGGAGCTGAGATATGGAGTGAGCTGCCGTTGTGCTGGTTGTGTTGACAACCTGAGTTTGATGCTTGATGTTTGGACCTTCCTGTATCATGCTCACAAGAGCCAACAGGGATGGTGGTACAGCATCTTGCTGGGATCCTTGCTTGAATAACCCATCAAATGAGAACTTTCTCTCGAACATTTCTTTGCACACGACTTGTGCTGCTTGTGCCAAATGCATTGCATCACTATCATGGCCACAGGCCTTCCTAAGAGCACCACCAACGTCATCATCAAATGTGAGAAGTACACCTCTCCCCTGTTGAATGTGCCCTCAGATCAGGAAACACAGATAGTAATCTGATTTGCAGTCTTGTTGTGTGAATTCAGCCCTCAACAACAGCACCCAGCTGTTCAAGACAGGCCTTGTACATGTGTGCCAGATCAGCTAGCTGGAAGACTGGGGAAACTGATTCTTCCATGTGGAAGTCTTCCATGTAGGCCACTAACTCTGCGAATGCAATGCCGTGGAGATGACCATCGGGATCCTCATCAGCACCTGTGCTGTCAGCTACTCTTGCTCTATTGTAGAGTTTCACAAGGCATTTAAGGTGGTGCTTAGCCTCAAGAGCAATCATGTCCCCAGGTGCAGGCTTGACCAGCATAGCAGTGTCTTGTAGTTCCATTGCACATCTCCAAACCTTGGAATCAATGTCATAGCTGGAAGCTTGGTGGAGGCCTGCAGAGCCAGCTGGCTCATTGCAGAGGAATCATATGGGCTCTATGAGGTCAATGTTGCCATGGCTTGAACGTGTGTGCATAGCTGATGAAGTACCAGCCTTCCATTCTTCTCTGGATGTCCTCTGTAGTCGTTCAAGCTTTGTTTGGTTAAATTTCAAATGGCATGTTTTATGCCAGCCAGCGAGGAGTGTCATCATTGTGGCCTCCATGCCATCCCCATCATTAAGTCTTTCAGTGTCAATGTCCATTGGCATGTGCCCAAGTTCCTGACACTGACCGAGGTGACCTGCTAATGATTTGTAGCCGCTGCCAATGGGTGCCTTGGTTGATTAAGCCGGACACTGCAAAGCTTCCCCAGTCTCCTTCTGACAAAGCACACAAAGCTCCCAATTAGTTGTGTCAGCTGGCTTGGGGTGTTTGGGTTTAGGTGAGGTGGGGTCTACCAGGATGTGGCGTTTTTCCATGGTGATAGGGGAGGAGAGAGAACCAACACCGGAGATAAACAAGTTAGTGTGCTAATAGTTTCTACACAGGCTGCCACCACTAAAGTGTTTGCAGGAGTGCTGAGATGCTGAACATGCAAAAGAGATTCAACTGCGGCATACAAGCATACGGCATACAAGCATACAGCATACAAGCATATCATAACGGTGTTAGTATAGTACTGCTCTATGGTGGCCCAGAAGTGCAAAACACAATTAGAAAATATATATATATATATATATATATATATATATATATATATATATATATATATATATATATATATATACTTATTTATATTTGAGAACAAAAATATTTTTTATGTCCTCAAAATATTTTTTTTGTGTTTTTTAAAAATGTTATTTATGTTTTAAAAATAGTTTTTGTGTTTTAAAAATGTTTTGTGAGTTCTCAAAATATTTTTTTTGTTTTTAAAAATATTTTTTTTGTTTAAAAAAAAAATTATTTGTGTTCTCAAAATATTTTTTGTGTTTTAAAAATATTTTAATTCCATTTTGCATTTCTAGGCCCCCTTACTGCAGTGTCGCAAGTTGTAAATACAGTACTTATTCACCTCTCGTGGCCATTATTATGATAAACATATGGCAGCTTCTACATCATTATGACAACAATATAAACTCTGTGGGACAGAACACCACCATAACTCTCATAAAAGTAGTTTATTTTTTCATTTAAACATTGTTATGATGCAGGGTACAGACCATTGTAAATCAGCATTGTTCAAGGTCATTGACCTCTCAATTTAAATACATGTCAAACATCACCTTTGAAAATAATCTGTAGATGTCTGCAGGACACAGAAACCCACATAAAATTTGGGTAATTTTCCTATCATTTTCCTATCATATAATGTAGTTTATAGGCTCCCCAACAGATGGCGCATATGCTTTTCAAAACAATTTCCCTGGACCGGTCTCCAGGGAAAGTGGTGAGATTGATGCTGGAGAGAGAGAGCGCGCGCTAGCGAGAGGCTGCAGTTTTCTTACATCCTCCCAGTCATTTGTCTGCATTCCGAAGGCTTCGATACCTGCACCAAAACAAAGCATAACAGTCGAGGGAAATAGATGTGTAACTTTTGCATGGAAAAGGTACTTGAGCAGCAGGTAAGTTATTTTTTGCACAAACCAAAGGATAGTGCTAGCAATTAATGCAATTTTTTTATTGATGCAATTAAATCGAGAGCTGGAAATGAAGCCTACATTTCAGCATGTATATTCGCAATGGGTTTTCTGCAATGCAATTCATTGTCGTGCCGAAATATGCAGGAACCCAGTTTGCCTTTTCACAGTATTGTGTATGTTTTGGTTTTTAATAACTATATGGAATGCAATGATATCGTACAACTTTGAATTAGACTTACTTATTTTAGATTTTTGTGCAGGATTGGTAGTATTTATACAATGTTATGATGTATTATTGAAACACGCGTGATTTGTTAGTCTGCTTGTTGTGACCAAGAAAAGACAAATGCAAGTTTAATATTTAAGATGCTACCAGTACACACGGGACTGCAGCATTAATCCATTGGAAAGGCAATAGAGAAATTGTCTGCAGATAGCTCCTCTGATCTGTATAAAACGGTGTTTACGGGTTTTCTGCACACTCGAGTGCATGCTCTATACTGGGGTAAATAGGTTAGCAGTGCGTTTTGAATATTCAGTATTGAAATGGAATAAAGGCAACAGATAATAGTGTAGATGGACAACAACAGGTACTACAGTACAGTACCTAACATAGCCTGGCAGCAAAAATGTGACTCAATGGTGCTCATTACAGTAAACTCAGTCAGTCAACTATAACCCTTTGTTGTCACTCATATACTGTATAAGGTACTGCAATGCCATTAGTCTTAGTACTGTATATATAACGTATTCTTTTTTTTCCATTTTGTCCTGAGCTCATCAGTCATGTCTAACATCCTCATCGTGTTCTTGCCATGATGAGTGGGTTGCTGTGCTTCCTCATACAGTGCACAGGGAAACATGTTTTTATCACCTCTGGTATGCACTGTGGTGCCAGTGTTCATGTTATAGTTATAGTTGATAGTTGCTTGGTAGGCAAATGCTCCAAAAAAAAAAAAAATTCTCAAAGTTCTGACTTTTAAGGGCCATTCTGGAGAGGAGATGTGCGCAGATGTCCACCCCCCACCTCCATCCAATAACGGGAACAATTAAAAAAAATCTAATTCAACCCCTCAAATTGAATAAGTGTTGTCCATGCTGGCCCATATCGGTAACCAACAGTGTGTATAGTTAGGTATTTTATTTTGTCCAGTTACTGTATGTATATATTGTATATGTCAGTGGTTCTCAAACTTTGTCATAGTGAGCCTCCCTGAGCTATGAAAAAAATAACTGCGCCTCCCCAGTTTACTAAAACAATATAACAAACTGAAAATCATATATGTTGCAAAAAAATTAATAAAAAGTAGAAGAGATTTTATCAATATAGAGCAGAATGAGTTTCAGTTTAAGTATTAATTCAAAAACAGTACAAATGGAAGCAGCTAAAATCTTTTTTTTGTCCTGTTAACTTTCTTATCTTAGTGGGTTTTAATGTAACTTCAAAATTGTTGCTTTTGTATTATTATGTGTATACTGTTGTTTAAATCTGTTATTTAAATGGTCTGATTGTGGGAGTTGTATGTGTGACATGCTATACAAATGTACTGTGGTTTGTTCTTTTTTTCTGCTATGTACTGTACAGTGCTTTGCAATACTTTTGTATAAAAAGCGCTATATAAATGCAATAAATAAATAAAGAAATAAACTCATTGCGCTTCCTGTGAAAAAACTTTACGGGTTTAGATACTAAGGTAGGGTTGCCGACGTAGCTTGCAGGGTCGCATACTGTGGTTTGCCAGTATTTCGCCGCACATTTGAGGACTCGGTGCACCGCTGGACCCGCTCCATGTAAAGCCCAGTTTTAAATATGCTTCCTCATATTTTCGGCTTCTGCGTTTTGTTGGAACCTCTGCTGCTGCCGTCACTTCGGTTTGTGTTGTACGTTTTTCTCCCTTTGTCACAAAACGATCCATTTCTCATTAAAGCTGTTTCTCACTGTAAGCGCACTGCTGATACTGTTTTTAAATTTACTTGGGGGAAATGGGGAGGGGGGAACCACGCAACGTACGTGTGACGTATCTCAGTTGCTAAGGAACATTAGCACGTTAAACAAAAGCTTTTTGCGTTATTTTATTTTAGTTATTTTTAAATATAATACATTTAAAATATATAATAATTTGTAATTTTTTTCAAATCATCCAACCTCTCCAAAAAAAAAAGGATACACAGCTCGTGCCTCCCTTGACACCTCGCCACACCTCCCTTGGGAGGCGCGCCCCATAGTTTGAGAACTGCTGGTATATGTGTCTCTTCTGTGTTAATTCAAAAAATGATTATTGCAATATTCTTTTCACTGGAAATGCTCAGGCCCTTCCTCACAGATATTGAATACATTGAATTTCTGTATTGTTTTGAAGGTCCTCCTGCCTACTCAGGGTTCGTACGCTAGTCTGGAAGTCTGGAAAAAGTATGGAAAAATGCCAAGCTGATTTCCAGGGCTTGAAAATGCTTGAAAAACCATGTCTCCGTTATGAAAGTCTTGAAAAAGTCTGGAATTTTACTAGTATCACAGGAGAATGAAAATAATTCTGCGATTATTTTTTATTATTAATAATAATTGATCTTGAAAGCAGGTCAGCAGCTCTAGCGGCAACTGTCTAGGCAATTTACTATTAGCAACTATATTGCTTGCAACCAAATCCTGCGAGGATTGCTGTGGAGCGCCAATTGTGCCAAAACAATCCAGCCATTAGTTTGTCAATATGTTTGTCAATTCGTTTGTCAATTCATGAATTGGTCCATTTGTCCAGCAATTCGTCCATAAATTTGTAAATTCATTCAGTAATTCATAAACGTATTTGTTAATTCATCTAATTTCAGCCAATAATATTGCAGTTTATTAGAAGGACGTTTCAAAAGATATTCTATTTACTTGACTCCGCTGATTTTCAATGGAGACTTCCGTCTCACTGTGCGCAAAGCATTGTGGTATATACAGAGAGTTTGGCAAAACAAATTCTATGGAGAGTCAGTGGAGACGGAAGAAATGTTGCTGGTTTTCGCCATGTTAAAAAAATGCATCAAACTTTTGAAGTAGATTTGAACTGCAATATTACTGGCTGAAGCAGTTTTGAGTGAGGCTGGATTTTCATTGGTTAAAATATTAGTGTGTGCTCCCATTGGCTAGAAAGGTTGCAGAGTTTTCTGCACAGTGCAAGATTGACAGTTGGAAGTTTGTCTGTTTGTTGGGAAGTTTGCAGGGAAGTTCGTCTGGTTCATTAAATTTGCAGGTCCGTACAGCGTTTCGTATTAATGAATTGACAAATTAATGAATGAATTATTAGATGAATTAAGAAATACGTTTATGAATTACTGTATACATTGACAAATTTATGGACGAATTGCTGGACAAATTGACCAATTCATGAATTGACAAACAAATTAACAAACACATTATCATTATTATTATTATTATTATTATTATTATTATTATTATTATTATTATTATTATTATTATGTGGTCATAGTAACAAATACTGTAGTAATAAAGAAAATCAAAGAAAAAAACAGTACTAATATTATTAATAATTTAGCTAATGCCTTTATCTAGCAGCTTATATTGTTCGTTTTGGATTGTCCTTTTACTATAGCAAACAAAAGGCTTTGGACCCAAACAGGGTTGTTATAGCGAGGGTGTACTGTATTTAGTATTTGACTTGTATGTTTAATATACGACACTTGCACATTTTAATATATAATGCCTGCACATTTGTTATTTCATTTTTGTTATTTTTCACCTCCCACAGTGTTCAAAATTTAACAGAGGGTATAAAGAAGTTTGGATCAGAATCCAATCATCCCTTACAAAAAAGTAGTATACTGCAAGTATACTTGTGCCAAAATTGTCTAGTTTTAATATACTATTGGTACCATTATACTATCCTATTTTGGCACAAGTATACTTGCAGTATACAACTTTTTATATTCTTTTTGTAAATAATGCAACGCAGTTCTCAAATATTGGACATTTCTTAGATTGCATCTTACTTCTCTTTTGCATACCTGCATTGTCTCTTGCTAGATATGTACCTCCAGATTCTGACAAATACTTTTAGAAAACCAGCAGCAACTTCTGCTGTGGATCAAAAAGCTATAATGCTCTGCGGCTGCCCGCCTATGTGGATAACTATCGAAAAACTAGTAGAAACTAACTAAAACACAAGTCTGGGAAAAACAAATGGAAGTCTGGAAAAAGTATGGTCTGTTTCCTGAGTTGTAATTTATACCTTATACTTCTCAAACCCTTTGCTTCTCTGATCTGGGGAAATTGTTCATAAGGCTGAGCATTATACTTGGGTGCTAGATGCTTTCTGCTTCTAAATTTCAACAACTGGAACTCCTGCGTTCCTGCTAAGCTTTTTAGAAACTGAGAAACTTGCTGTTTTGACTGAGAAAGGGTAAATTATCAGTGAGAAACCTTCGGCCATGCATTAACCCTTTTAATATATTATTTTTATTGTATTATACAATTTTGAAACAATATTTCAACACAAGTATCTCAACAATTTTACAATTTGCTTTAAATTTAAACAATACATTTTTTGTGGCTCTGCCTCCGATTCTGAATCATCCTCTGATTAAACAAATATAGAATGTTTATGAAGTGTATATTTACCTTTATGAAGCCTGTCTGAGATCTTATCATAAATGCAGCCCTGTCGGTTGTTATCATAGATATAGACAGCATGCTTAACTGGTGGCCTGCATAGATTTGCTTTATACTACTGTATAAAACCGTGGCGTCTGCATTGCCTTTAATTGTTACTGATTGTTTTCCATTTTTTGGAATAGCAAATTCAGTTTTTTTTCCCCACTTTTTTATCAACGTATTAATAATTAAACATGGCATTTGAACATAAATATAATGTTGATAGTTACTAATTTAATTATTTTAAATATTACCACAATTCTTTATTTTTTTAAAATCTTTTTAATAAGACTCTTGTTACTGTAATAGTAAGGAAAGCACCTGAATACACTTCAGACCTGTCATAACGTTTATAGACATCACTTGGCTCATTGCTGGCATTAAAATAAGCAGGAAAACCTAATAATTATATTCTAACAGTTCAGAAAACAAATGTCCAGCACTGTTGTGAAAATAATATTTACAGTCTTCCACTGACACTGTAGTTCAGTCTACAAATGAAGGTGTTTTGAAAATACCTGTTTAGTTTATTGCTGGCATTACAATAACAATACAACATATGAAACAGTTTAGTAACAGTCCAGCAATGTCATGTGACAGTAATCCTATGTACAGTACTCCACAAATTAAGTTTAGCGTTTTACTGGCATTATAATAACCAGGATAAAACATGACACACTTATTAAAAAGGCGTACTGTTGACTGACTCGTTGCTCTACACATGTTCAGTGTTGTGTATCACCAGATTGTAATTTAAAATAGCACCTTTTAATGTAAACACAATTAATCCTCCCAATTGTTTCTTTGCTTCTTGTTATTTGCTAAATTTAACAAGAGGTGTGTGAACCAAACAGTGTGTAGTGTAGTGACTGCATCCTTTACACAGCAAAGCGATCAGTTTCCTTCAGGGTGGCTTTGAGCTTGGTTCTTCATCGTCAGATAATATAATGTAATTAAGAAACGGCCATGGCTTAATACTACTAAGTATAGCTTTAGTAAAGGCAGGTAGCTTGGAAATAAATAAACTAAACAATAATTAAACACACAATTAATTTGGTTAATCTTAGTTTTTCAGCATGGAAGAATGCAGTGCTTTTTAGCTGTCTTTTGCTGAAACATTGCATTTCTTTCGTTGATGCAGCTGCCATGTTCAGCAGAGACGTGATTGAAGTCACATGATGAATAAACTCAACTTGCAAAAAAAAAAAAAAAGATGTGGTATGTCTTCTTCAATTACTATATTATACACTTAAATGTGTATTTTTGACTCTAATATTCTGATTACATTTTTACCTGTTTCAAAACACTTGAAATGATAATATTTCAGAAATGGTCGTTTTGTAAAAGGGAAAATAAAAAATAAAAAACATCAAAGTATGAGTATTGTGATTTTTATTTATGTTTATCGTAGTATTAATACTTCTAAATAATGCAGAAAGATTGTGCTTCACTTGTAAGTATTCAATTATACAATGAGTTCAAAACTGTAAAGTTCCTGAGCAGCACCGAGCAGCACTGTCCACAGAGGCACAATCGCCAGACGCCTGCTTCGCCCACCCTACTAGTAGATTTGCTGGTGCCTGAGCAAGCTCTACACTAATGTGACATGCATTTTTACAGAGGGAAATCAGAGAATCAGCTGCAAGACAGACACAAATATGCTTATGTTAATTATTTGCAAGAATGCTCTAAAAATTTGATGTATGAGTCTTGATTAAGTTGCTAAAGTTAGTAAACTAGTTGCCAGTTATTGCGAAAAATATGCACATTTTAGCCTTATCCTTTTCTATTCTGGAATCCATCTCAGTGGACACATTTAATTAGTGCTGGGACGAACACGGGACATGTTTGGGTTTTTCGCTCCTAATTTAAATATTCGTTTGGATATTGGTTCGTTTTTCAAAAAGTAATAAAAGCCATTATATTGCTCTGAGCATGAGCAGAGAAAGCATAGCTGCAGCAGCAGTGAATTAACTACAAAACAAAGGATGCCAAATAGCAGTTCAAGTTAAACGTTGTTTGTTTAAAAATAAATAAATAGTACATAATAAATAAATAGTACATAAAGCTGACAATGCATATTTTTTCTTTCCTTGTCATTGCCGTCTCTTCACAGTAAACATTGGCCATAGACATATGTGTCTTTTGTAGCTGAACAAGCAAATGAAAACTAAAATTTAACTTTCAAATACTTCAAATAAAACAAATGTGGCAATGGTGTTGTAAAGTGAAGGGGAAAAACTCACCGATTTGGTTCTCGTTTATTACATTCCACAGAAAGTTGCAACAAAATATATATAATATAGACAGTATATATAAAAATCACTACACAACATTTTCAGGAAGTTGGGTACTGTTTAAGCGAAGCATTTCACGTTGATGTGCTTGCCTTTTTTTCTGTCCCATGAGATTCTGACTCACTCTAAAATATTTTTTATCCCAGATGGCTTTCCATAGAGATCACTATGCATGCGCGCTCATAATATGGATTGTTTACTTTTTGCTGTCTAAAACGTTTAAATAGAGGCTCAAGAGCTGCTGTGTTGATTCTGTTTTTTTATATATATATTAATCTCACATATCACACAGAGCTCTTTTTCATTTGCCATTTTTGTAAACTGTCGTGCAAATTCTGGTGAGACGATAAATAAGTGCAAGGTATTTTTGTCATTTCGTTTGAATATTCTGATATTTGTCCCAGTACTACTTTTAATGCAAACTTAAAGCTTACAAATGGCTTTCTGATCTGTTCAGTTCCTTCTGTGATTATAAATATCCCATATTTATAATCATGTTCAAATTCTGTAAGCTCAACAGAATAATAGCTGTGTTTTCATCTGTAGCAGACTTTTTTTGCCTTCAAATAATATAAGTTCAAACAAAATGTCTAAATATTTTATTTCACCCTAGTTTTTTTTTTTTTTTTAATTGAATACAGTACACCACAGTAAACTTGTAACAAAAAATAAGGAAAGTGTTTACACTTCAGAAGCCCTTGGTTCAAATATGGCTAAAGTCACTAGCATGGTGGGCTCATCATCTCCTTCACAAAACCACCACATTGTTTGGCACAATTTGCAGCCTCTGCTTGAGAATCCTTGAACTTAATAGCAGAAATGTTCAGATTAATTTCAGAACTGTGAGAAGCTGCCAGTGCCATTACTTTATTCTATTGATTTGATATTTTAATTGTTTTATATTCTTTGCTTTTGAAGATCAGATAACTTAGTAATTAGTGCATTTACTACTGTAGCAGAGGAGAATGCTGTTTCTGTTTACCTTTTAATGTGTGTAATCATGTGCTGAGGATGCAAAAATAGTTATCACTGACACTTTTTTAGAGAGATATTTTTTATAAAAAAAGGCCTAGGTCTGTATAATAGACCTAAAGTTAAGATCTGTGGTTGAGATACTCAGCAACAGGTTCTTATACAAGAATTAGGCTGCATTCACACTGGGTCCGTTTCAAACAGACTCCATCTGGTTCGTTCCGTTTGAAGCAATGTATCAACGTGCTTGCTGTTCACACTTATCTGTGAGTGTGTTTGGATGTGAGCAGAAGTTGTTTTTTTTGGTCCTTTTCCCTTATTTTTCAGGACTGTTCGTTTGTATTCACAACGCAGTTTGCAAGTGCACTTGGTTCCTTTAGTTTTGGTTTGTGAACTGGATGTTATACAATATCCTGCAAGGTATCTTGAAAGATGGCAGCTATTGATCTACAGCTCCAGTTTTTAATAGCATGTTTTAGATTCTTGCATATTGCTGTGGAACAAAGCAACAATGAACACTGGAGGAGAATCCAGGGAACTGAGGGAGAGCAATCTCTCCATCTTCGAGCGATCCACTGGAGCATGTATTGTTTAAAGAGAGGAGTGATGAAGAGGAACAGCTATTTTTTTTTTTTTTTACAAAGGTTTTATCGGCACAACACAAAGACGCATCAGTGGAAAAGTATTTTTTTCCTTCTTATTTTTGTCTTGTGATTGTAACAGATTAGTGTTTGGGGGTATAAAGGGAGTTGAGACCGGCTATTTTAATTTAAATGGCACTGAGCACAAACTTTATTCAACTCCAATAAAATAAATAAAATACCTGGGGCTCCCGAGTGGCGCATCCAGTAAAGACGCTCCTGTGGAGTGCAGGATGCGCTCTATAGTATTCCTTTGCCGACCGTGGACGGGAGCTCCCAGGAGGCGGCGCACAATTGGCCAAGCGTCGTCCGGGGGGAGGGAGGGTTAGGTCGGCCAGGGTGTCCTCGGCTCACCGCGTGCCAGTGAGCCCTGTAGTCTGGCCGGGCGCCTGTGGGCTTGCCTGTAAGCTGCCCGAGAGCAGCATTGTCCTCTGACGCTGTAGCTCTTGGGTGGCTGCATGGTGAGTCCGCAGTGTGAAAAAAAGCGGTCGGCTGATGGCATACGCTTCGGAGGACAGTGTGTGTTCGTCTTCGCCCTCCTGAGTCAGCGCAGAGGTGGTAGCGGTGAGCTGAGCTTAAAAAATAATTGGCCATTCTAAATTGGGAGAAAATAATAAAAATATTTGGCAACGACTAAATTTATGAAAAAAAATAACAATAAAAAAAAATACCTGTGGTTTCACAGAATCCGATTTGCACTAATATTGGATTACCTAATCCCCAATTTGGGGAAAAGAAAGGTATACTACTTGGTGGGAGGAGACACGGCTTACATGGATACATGGATTGGATGAGGAATTTCAGGATGTAAAAGTCAATATTCTAGGTGCTGTGTGACAAACTTAGACCCAATCTCCAAAAAGCAACACACGCTGCATGTAAGCTGCTGTGTGTTGAACTAAGGGTTGCTGTGGATTGTGGAGGCTGGCCACCAACATTAAATATTCGTCTCTGTCCCATCTTTTTGGGATTGGAACATCCACTGCTTGCCAAATCACTATGGAGGTAGCAGCTGCAATTGTGAAAATACTTCAGCCGGTTTATACCTAGCGACCAACTGGAGAAGAAATACGCAGCATCATTAATGGTTTTTGTGATAGGTGGAACCCATGTTTCACTGATTGCACCGTCCCAACAAAATACTGACTTTTACAACCGCAAAGGCACATACTCTATTGTTTTGCAGGCAGCAGTAGACCATAAAAGCCGTTCAGTATAGCCTGGCCAGGAAAGGTCTATGATGCCTGTGTTCTGGGAAACACTGTGTAGAATGGGACAGACAGGACAGCTTTCCAGATTGGAATGAAAACGTCAATGGAGTCAGTGTCCCTGTTGTGATATTGGGGGATGCTGCCTATCCACTACAGCCCTGGTTACTTAGGCCTTTAATGGAAAATCAGGAGCCCTACTTCACACATTCAAAGTTCGACGTTGCCATGCTCCCGGAAGCTGTTTCACGACTGGCTAGCAACAGCTGCAGAAGCTGCCGTGTAGTCATTACAGAGGAACTCAAGCAGGGATCTGTTAACATTAGCTAAAAACAAGGCAATACAATTGGCAACAATTTTGAACAGAATACGATTACTGTAGAATGTTGTTATTACATGCATTGCATAATTAATTAGGGTCCTTAACCCTTTGCGGTCCATTGTCGGACTGGGTCCGACATTGCAATTATTCCTATCAGGTCCATTGTCGGACCCTGTCCGACATCATCCAAAAAACACAAAAAACGCAAAAAGTCGTTTTTCTCTGGAAAAATCGAGAAAACCATTCAATGGCCGAGTGGGGCGAAAGGAGCGAGACAAGCCAATAAAAAAAGAAAAAAAAAAGGCGTATCTCATGAATAGTCATACTTGCCTCTGGCATCAGATAGGGGCAGTCATAAGGAAACAAGCTGGGTGTTACTGTATCAGCGCACAGAGACTATCACAGACATTTGCAGAGCTTTTTCGAGATGTTATAGTAATAAAATAATGACTTGGATTGCATTATTGAGGAGTTTGGTGATAAAACGAGTCATCAGGAGATGATTGATCGGTATGTACGACTATTATTATTATTATTATTATTATTATTATTATTATTATTATTATTATTATTATTATTTATTTGTTAGCATATGTGAAAGCGATAGCGAACGAAAGGGTGGGGCGGGGCTGGAGATGCCTAGTGAGTGCTTTGTTGATATGCAGGGCCATTTAAACCCGTTTGACTGTGGAAAAAAATACTTTTAAACAGCGCGTCTAAAATTAACTGCGCGTGTGAAAATAAATTAGACCTGGCGAGCCTGACGCACAATTAATAAATGGACTGCAAAGGGTTAAGTGTAATATACAAATAACGGGTTTAAGACTGACATAACACTTGTTAAGCGGCAGCATTAAAAAAAAAAGAAAAAAGAAAGACATTTGCTTCTACTAGTAGCTAAAGTATAAGGCTTTTTGTGTACTCGAATATGTAATATGCTATTCGAATAGTATTTTTTATTTTCATGTAATCGTGTATTCGACTACACTGACCCATCCCTAATTAGGATTATTATAATTCAGTTTTAGCGTTGCTGTCGCCATATGGTAACAGCTTGGTTGCAGGTTTGCTTTATGAAAAAATGAATATCATTTGCACACATACATTTTCAAATCATGAATACAGTTTAATTTTCTGACAAGCACACAAATGTGTGCATGTTAAATGGCTGAAGTAACATATTGAGACATGGGCTCTCTTTGGTAACCATACACAATTAGAAACATACTGAAAATAAAAACCATCATGAAAAAATCTATAAATATATTGGACCAGATAAAATTGCATCTGGGCCAGCAAAAACAGTAGCTCAGTGGCCCAAAGGCCAGTAGTTAAAAATGTAAACGTAGAGCCCTGCAGTGTAAAAAAGACAAAACATTTGTTGATTCATGAAAAATCCAATGTAGTTTTGAGATAGTGAGTTGGGGTGTCTTGTCTTCAGAACCCAGCTGAAGTTAGACACTTATTCGATATTCGGATGTGGTTGAAACATGAAGTTAGACATGTATTCATTACCTAGTGTTTATAACTTGTTTAACTTATTGTTTGTATGATGTATTAAATCCAAATTAAACATCCCCCCCCCCCCACCACCACCACTAAAAAGCTTATTTTTTTAAAATAAATTACTGATATTCCAATTTTCTTAGTTAAACGAGCCACTGTGTCACTTAACCACAACTACCATTTGAAAGCTTTAACCGTACACAAAATATTGATACTGACTGTATTACCCTTGCCACCCGAAGAGGGACCCAAAATTACAGGCAAATACCCTGATCCCTCACGAAAAAGGCATTTATTCATAGAATAATGATATTCCAATGCCTTTCTTAGGTAAACGAGCTGCTGTGTCACTTAACCCCTACTGCCATATGAAAGTACACACTGTACACAAACTAACTATTAATACCAAATGTATTGCCCTTGCCCCCGGAAGAGGGCCCCAAAATCACAGGCAAATACCCTGCCCCCCTTCACTAAAAAGGCATTTAACAAAATAATAATATTCCAATGCCTTTCTTCGATTTCCTGAGCCGCTGTGTCACGTATGAGTTAGCCTGCTTCCTCTGAACGTACAGCGTGACTGAGTGGAGAATCTGGATCGGACGCCTGCTTCCTCTGAACAGCGTGACTGAGTGGAGAATCTGGATCGGACGCCTGCTTCCTCTGAACGTACAGCGTGACTGAGTGGAGAATCTGGATCGGACGCCTGCTTCCTCTGAACAGCGTGACTGAGTGGAGAATCTGGATCGGACGCCTGCTTCCTCTGAATGTACAGCGTGACTGAGTGGAGAATCTGGATCGGACGCCTGCTTCCTCTGAATGTACAGCGTGACTGAGTGGAGAATCTGGATCGGACGCCTGCTTCCTCTGAACAGCGTGACTGAGTGGAGAATCTGGATCGGACGCCTGCTTCCTCTGAACAAGCGTGACTGAGTGGAGAATCTGGATCGGACGCCTGCTTCCTCTGAATGTACAAGCGTGACTGAGTGGAGAATCTGGATCGGACGCCTGCTTCCTCTGAGCATTGCAGCAGTGACTGAGTGGAGAATCTGGATCGGACACCTGCTTCCTCTGAACACAGCAGTGACTGAGTGGAGAATCTGGATCGGACGCCTGCTTCCTCTGAATGTACAGCAGTGACTGAGTGGAGAATCTGGATCGGACGCCTGCTTCCTCTGAGCATTACAGCAGTGACTGAGTGGAGAATCTGGATCGGACGCCTGCTTCCTCTGAGCATTACAAGCGTGACTGAGTGGAGAATCTGGATCGGACACCTGCTTCCTCTGAACAGCGTGACTGAGTGGAGAATCTGGATCGGACGCCTGCTTCCTCTGAATGTACAGCAGTGACTGAGTGGAGAATCTGGATCGGACACCTGCTTCCTCTGAACGTACAGCAGTGACTGAGTGGAGAATCTGGATCGGACGCCTGCTTCCTCTGAACGTACAGCGTGACTGAGTGGAGAATCTGGATCGGACGCTTGCTTCCTCTGAACGTACAGCAGTGACTGAGTGGAGAATCTGGATCGGACGCCTGCTTCCTCTGAACGTACAGCAGTGACTGAGTGGAGAATCTGGATCGGACGCCTACTTCCTCTGAACGTACAGCAGTGACTGAGGGGAGAATCTGGATCGGGCGCCTGCTTCCTCTCAACGTACAGCTTGACTGAGGGGAGAATCTGGATCAGACGCCTGCTTCCTCTGAACATACAGCGTGACTGAGTGGAGAATCTGGATCGGATGCGTGCTTCCTCTGAACAGTGTGACTGAGTGGAGAATCTGGATTGGACGCTTGCTTCCTCTGAACATACAGCAGTGATTGAGTGGAGAATCTGGATCGGACGCCTGCTTCCTCTGAACGTACAGCAGTGACTGAGTGGAGAATCTGGATCGGACGCCTGCTTCCTCTGAACAGCGTGATGCGTTTGTTTTGGCATTGTGTGCTGCAGTTGCTGTTACACTCTGACTTTTGAATGTTTTTTAACATTTATGTATTTTACTAAATTTGGCCTTTTTTTGGTTAAATCCGGGAAAAAACAGCTGTTAAAACTTATTTAAAAGCAGAATAAAGAACGAGAAAACGAGGGTACAACATTTTAATAAGTGACTAGTCTTTATTAATGTGATTGTGATATTTGTCCAGTTTATTTTATTATTTATTATATCTTTATAATAACTTTATAAAATATTTGCTTAATAAAATGTTGCACCCTCATTTTGATAAGTTGTACACTGGCAAAACATTATGACTGGTTTTCTAACATAAAAACACAAATATTGTTTGTAAAATAAAAATAAGCTCACTGTAAAACTAGAAAAGTGGAACTTTTTAACATTATTAAACATTTTGACACAGGATTCAAAATCTAATTTCTGATTTTCTGCATTTTTGCATATTTTTGACACTGAATGTTATCAGATCTTCAACCAAAACCTAATATTAGATAAAAGGGACCCTGAGTGAACAAATAACACAAAAATGTGATACATATTTCATTTATTTATTAAAGAAAGTTATGCAACACCCAATGCCCCCGTGTGAAAAAGTAATCGCCCCCTTAGACTCAATAACTGGTTACGCCACCTTTAGCTGCAATAACTGCATCCAAATGCGTCCTGTAGTTATTGATTAGTCTCTCACAGCACCGTGGAGGAATTTTGGCCCACTCCTCCATGCAGAACTGGGTTTGTGGGTTTTTGAGCATGGACTGCTCGTTTCAGGTCCTGCCACAACATCTCAATGGGGTTTAGGTCTGGACTTTGACTAGGCCATTCCAAAACTTTAAATTTCTTGTTCTTCAACCACTCTGATGTAGACTTGCTTGTGTGTTTTGGATCGTTGTCTTGCTGCATGACCCAGCTGCACTTCAGCTTCAGCTCACGGACGGATGGCCTGACATTCTCTTGTAGAATTCTCTGATACAGAGCAGAATTCATGGTTCCTTCAATGATGGCAAGGTGTCCAGGTCCTGATGCAGCAAAGCATCCCCAAACCATGACACTATCACCACCATGCTTGACCGTTGGTATGATGTTCTTGCTGTGGAATGCAGTGTTTGGTTTTTGCCAGACATAACGGGGCCCATGTCGGCCAAAAAGTTCCACTTTTGACTCATCTGTCCATAGAACATTGTTCTAGAACTCTTGAGGATCATCCAGGTGCTTTTTGGCAAACTTGAGACGAGCATTCATGTTCTTCTTAGTGAGCAATGGTTTCTGCCTTGCTACTCTGCCATGAATCCCATTTTTGCCCAGTGTCTTTCTGATGGTGGAGTCATGAACGCTGACCTTAGCCGAGGCGAGAGAGGCCTGCAGATCCCTGGATGTTGTTCTAGGGTTCTTTGTGACTTCCTGGACGATTTTACGCCTTGCTCTTGGAGAGATTTTGGCAGGACGTCAACTCCTGGGAAGATTCACGACTGTCCCAAACTTTCTCCATTTGGACAGTATGGCTCTGACTGTGGTTCGCTGGAGCCCCAGAGCCTTAGAAATGGCTTTGTAACCCTTTCCAGACTCATATCAACAACTTTTTTCCGGAGGTCTTCAGGAATTTCTTTTGTTCGTGGCATGATGTGCCTCTAGAACCTGTGTGCTGACAACTTCACTCTGATGGTAAGGGCCAAAGTTAGTCAGATTTATATTGGGCAGGGCTGGCCCAAATCAGGCCTGGTTGTTAACCAAAGTACTGAAACAGCTGACCCTAATTATTCGTTTAATTGGGTTGAGTTAACTGGGGGGGGGGGGGGCAATAACTTTTTCATACCTGAAGATTGCCACACCAAACAAATGAAAGAAGCACCAAAGAAGCACTCCCTCTATATACTACTACAACCCACAAAAAAGTCTGACCAAATACAATGTGAAAAATGTGCAAAAATGCAGAAAATCAGAAAGGGAGCAAACAATTTTTCACAGCACTGTATGTGTGTATGTGTGTATATATATATATATATATATATATATATATATATATATATATATATATATATATATATATAGTTGCCATGGTGTTGCTATTGTAAAAAAGGGTAGTTGCATAAATAGAAGAGAGTTAACGGAAGGATAGGCAGTTTATTTTATTAAACTGTCTGCATACAAGCAGCCATGTGCAACTCAGTATGTTTTTAATAGTATACAACTCTATATACAGACACACACAAATCTAGTGTGATTCTCTTAATGGCAGATTCACAACACAAGTAAAGAAAACAAATGCTTCCAGGTAACGTTAGCAATTTTGTTTCATCATATTAATACATTTGGTGGCACTTTTTTTATGAAAATGGACGTTCTGTAATTAACAAAAATGTTTAAATAAGAAAAAATATATATATTGTTTCATAGGAAAACTACATAATTTATCAATATACAAATTACAATAAGTGTATTTTTATACTCGCATTTGTTCTGGGCACCCACCAGAAATTTAAAAACTTGCCACATACACTGTCTAGATTTTTTTCTTCTTCTAAACTCAGTGACTTGGCGGTTGTCATGCTGCTCAAGTATAAATTTGATAAAATCACAAGCATTTTTAATATTTTATTTATTTTGGCCAGTAATCACGATTATTGTGATAATTTACAGAAGATAATCAATATCTGAAAATGTCATTATCGTCCAACCCTAGAGACTTCTGAATACGACCAGCTTTTTCAGAGATCTTCAGAGCAACTCGTAGTTAGCAAGTCGAATGATACCTGGCTCAGATCATGTCTCTGCTTTTATAGAACTTTTTCTCTGCTTCATGCGCCAGAAGACCCAATTAAATGTCATTATTTGTTTTGTTTAACAACCCTTATCTTTTAAGTGAGTAATATATTTTAAAAGTGCTGGTAACTCCTTTAAAATGAATTGGATATGATCTCATGTCCGCCCCTTCCTCATTTCCAAAATATGTGAGGTGAACTTTTGAACTGATATTATTTTGGAGTTCCGGGACGTTAAGGAGTTAACAAACATGGAGTTCCTTTATACTAAATAGAATATAGGTAAATAAAATACAAGTGTGTGTGTATATATATATATATATATATATAGAGAGAGAGAGAGAGAGAGAGAGAGAGAGAGATGTATTTTAATATATCTGTTTGATTATTTCAGCCTGGGTTTTAAAATATATTCCTCTCTTCAAAACATTTCTTTTCAGTAGGTGGTCTTTCATTTATAGATGTTTTTTAACAAAATAATACTGGATAAAGTCTGTTAGAAGCTTCATGGCAAACTTTTAAGTCTATAATTGCAGATCCATTTAAATCCAGGCTACAGAAATATAGTTAAATGTAACAGGCTTAAGTTGGCTTTCTCACTTAAACTAAGTTTGACCTCTTTCTCTGTTTCTAAAAATCCCCTGTGCAAGAAGGTTTCAGACACCCTGTTTACCTGCCAAGGTTAGTTTTAATTAATATGAAATTCTACTGTCAGCTCTTTTCCAAATTCACCGCATGGAGTCATGCTTCGGCCGGATTCAAGAGAAGGCTCGGACCGGTATCTCTACAGATACGAGGTCCACATCTCAATTTCAAGCAACTACCAAGCTCTCATTCATTTTATAATATAATGAGGTAATGAATATTAACTTTGTTTTTCTTTTACTTCTCGTTAGTTAATTTAAAAGTTTATACATAGCAAAAACCTTGAACTGAGGACAGCGCTTCAGAGCCAAAATTAATTTCCCTTATCTGTTAGGGTCCAGTTGCCTCGCTCATGCAAAACTTTTTGTTAGTAAAAAATAGTTTATACATAGCCAAGGGTCTTGAATGGGAGATGCAATTGACCAGCAAAACAGGTTTGAATGTCCCAATATTTCTTCAAGCAGGCAGACAGAGCCTAGGGGTACCCTGCAGTAAATTAGCAGGCAAAGGTGGGGTTACCAATTAATTATATTTCTTCAGCCAGTCTTACTGTATACTAAAGTTATTAAATAGTCTGCACTATATTGTTTTATTTTCTAACTTAACAATTCTTCTGTTATAATAAAACTTTTACACTCATATTATGTTTCAATTATTCTAGAATACCTGTGTTTAGCTTAAAGACTGCTTTCAGATCAAGCTTACTTATTTTTCTAAATCAGAAACTTGACTGAACCCATTCTTGAGCCAATTAAACTAAATGCTTGTTTTTTGCTTTTCAGTCTCCCTTTTTTACAGTAAAGCCTTATACAAGTAAAACACTTATATTAGTTAAATTACACACATATTGGCTCTTTTCATAGAGTTTGGTATTCTTAGAGGCTGTAAGGATTTTGAAACCCTTGCCTATGTGTTGCCCTGGCCTTGTAGGGAGTAACTGGCTTTTCATAACTCGGCAAGTGCGCCTGTGGCCTTGGAGGGATGATAAAACCATTGTTTCTGCTTAGAAAGCAGTGTTGAGCCTATATACAAACCATTATCAAACCATTTACTTTTGTTAAAAGTGACATGCTATAACTTTAGGTAAGTGTCACAGAACGCATAATAACACACTATTGGAACACGTAGGCTTTTTCTGATAATCACGCACCTTGTGTGGGGCAGTGTACACATTGTTCCAGTTAAATTGCACAAGCTCTTATTGTTTCATCAGCCTTTGTTCCTTTTCATTTTACAACCTGTTACTTATGCTCCCATTTAAATGGTGAAAGAAGTGAGAAATCATTGAAACTGTCTATAAATATTGTGTGATTTTCCTGTGTTTAATGTAAGCTCTGAATCAACACAGGGTTAATAAACTCTTAAATTTAAGCTGTACATAGCTGGTGTACATCAGCAGTTTGCAATTACCAGCCTTGTTGTTCGACCTTGTGATGCATGGGTATAGTGCTTTGCTGCCTGTGAGAATTGAGCAAAACTCATAGCATTGCTCTTATTATTATTATTATTATTATTATTATTATTATTATTATTTATTTCTTAGCAGACGCCCTTATCCAGGGCGACTTACAATCGTAAGCAAATACATTTCAAGTGTTACAGTACAAGTAATAATACAATAAGAGCAAGATAAATACAATGACTAGTTCAAGCAAGTACAAGTGTGACAAAATACAATTCAATAATACAGCAGATGAAAGTGACAGTGATAGTTACATCAAGATATGATTAAATACCAAATACTACAGATTAAACACTTGGCAGATTACAGTACTCTGAAGTACAGGATTAAATGCAGTAAAATAGGGGGCAGATAAGAGTAAGTAAAGCACATTTAAGGAAGGGTGAAAGTGTCCCAGGGGAGAAACAGAGTTCTACAGGTGCTGTCTGAAGAGGTGAGTCTTAAGGAGGCGCAGGAATGTGGTCAGGGACTGGGCGGTCCTGACATCCGTAGGTAGGTCATTCCACCACTGCGGAGCGAGGGTGGAGAAGGAGCGGGCTCTGGAGGCAGGGGAGCGTAGAGGAGGTAGAGCCATTCTTCTAGTGCAGGCGGAGGCGGAGAGGTCAGTGGGGGTGTAGGGAGAGATGAGGGTCTGGAGGTAGCTGGGTGCAGTCTGGTCAAGGCATCTGTAGGCTAGTACAAGAGTCTTGAACTGGATGCGGCGGTGATCGGTAGCCAGTGGAGTGGCGGAGTAGTGGGTTGCGTGGGAGAAGCGAGGCAGAGAGAACAACAGGCGGGCAGCGGAGTTCTGGATGAGCTGGAAGCGGACGGGTGGCGGGCGCAGGGAGGCCAGCCAGGAGGGAGTTGCAGTAGTCTAGGCGGGAGAGTACCAAGGCCTGGACCAGGAGCTGGATGGCGTAGTTGGTGAGGAAGGGTCGGATTCTTCGGATGTTGCTCAGGAAGAATCGGCAAGTGCGTGCCAGAGTGGAGATGTGCTGGGAATAAGAGAGGCAGGGGTCCAGGGTGACTCCGAGGTTCTTAGCGGAGGAAGAGGGAGAGAGTGTGGTAGATTCCAGAGGAACAGAAATAGAGAGATCAGAGGAGGGGGAGGAGGAGGGAAAGAAAAGGAGGTCAGATTTAGAGAGGTTGGTGGTAAAGTGAAGAAGAAACGCAAATGTGCTTTGTTTCACACCATGCATCCTGCTAGGGAAATAAGACCAAATTTGGTCAAGGAAATTACGTAAGCTAGCTGTATATCTGCTGTATGAAGTAATTTCTTTGGTCAGCTCAATAACATCTACACTGATGGCAGCTCAGAAACTAACATCTCTGTGCCATGCTGACCCAGAAAAAAGCCAACATCTCTGATGCCATGAAAGCTCAGCTTGGCTCCGAAAACTAACATCTACACTGATGTCAGCTGAGACATTACACCTTCTGGAGCCTACTGTATGCTGTATGTGTTCTTTGTTCTTCCTGTTTTTAAATAAAATCTTCTGATTGAAGACTAATTATTTTTAAGAAGAACTCAATCCTCTTACAAGTCTCTGTGTTTAGTTTAAAACCTGTTTCTAGTTTTTTCTGTTAAGAAACTTGACTGAACATTTGAGTCAATTAAATGAGATGCTTGTTTCTGCTTTTTTCCTCAAGGTTATAGCAGTTTTCCTCGCCGATAGCTCTCATAAATTTTATATATAAGGATACAATTATTACAATATTTTAACACTGTTGCAGTTTCATAAATTTGTATACCAAAGATCAGCCTGCTTGCAGTAGCGGTGACAGTATTGGGTCAGTTTCTGCACTCAGTAAGTCTGTCAAAGCCACTACAGGTGAGGGTGACATTTAAAATCCTGATACCTGCAAAAAACTTAAATCTTGTTAGCCAGGCTCCCATCTCTACATTCTCATTCCCATCATCAATGGGAAAACTTCAAATAAATCAAGCTGGTTCATTCAAAGAACCATGCCTCTCTGCCGCATACACCTTTCACTCGCACCTTGTACAAGGGAAGAAAGGTTTCAGGGTCACCCGTGACACCACACTGGTGATCTATAATGTGCCGAAGGGCTCTCAATTTTAGGATCTTGAGTTTCACTGTCATCGCCATTGCTCTCAGTTTCGAATTTTGGAAGCCGTTGTGCTACACATTGCATAATGAGATACACCCACTTACAATTTACGTACAACCATTGGATAATGAAACTGATCCTTTTCTTTTGATTTGCTGATCAATACATGTGGCAGATTACAAATTAAAACATAATTTGGCATGATTATTGCTGTATCGCGATACATAAGCCATGGAACGTGTATTCGATCAATTATTAAAGATTGCAGTGCATCGATATTCGATGAATCATTACACCTCTACAACATACCCAATCAATCATACCCAGCGCTTCAGCCCTGCCACACACCTCCCCCTCATGCAATGCACGCATGGCCGCATTCAGCAGCTGCATGACATGTTTAGTGCGTGCGCCACCAGTAATAGGGAGTTGAGAGCCGCAACAGAGTTAATCAAACGTGTTGTTGTTATTAAATACAACAGTTACAGTTCAATACCGGATTTGTGTCTTTTATTTAAATTTAGGGATGTATTAAAATGGATGTGCATCTGGGTGGATATATAGGATTCGGGCCGAAACCGTATCCTGGATTCGGTGCATCCCTACAAACAAGGAGCTTTTGGAAATGCGTATCCAGAGGGCACAGTAGTTAGAAGCTCAAAAGTAGACGCGCTGATCTCTTCTTAACAGTTACACTATTAATATGTCACATACATTTTAAAATGTTTGTAATGATACTCCGTTAAATTCTCACTGTTCTATTATTAAAGTACTATTCATATAGTAAAATGTGTAAGTCTTGTTCAATATATGAACATTAAGTTATATAATATTTATTATTGCTTAAAAAAGCCTACTCCTAACGTTTCCAATCTGGCCCTCTTAAATTAAAAAAAAAAATAGTTGAAGAGCCCTGCCTTTACTAAGGCAACTCTATCTGTCCAGGGTATATGAGAAACACATGCAAGCAGTTTTACAGCAAGTACAGCATAAACCAGTCTGCGTTGTTGCGGATGATACTACAGATGGGAGAGATAAGTGTCCTGAACATTGTAGTTAATTTGTAATTTTATGAAAATTGTATATTTTTGTAAAAATGCCCCTCATTTTGGACTAGTGTGTACATTGTAATGCCAGCAATAAGCTGTTACAATACATTGTTACTAGTGGACTGCTTTAAGAAATATTTTTCCTGAAATCTACAGTATCTCAGGGACTTAGAAAAAATGAATTCAATAGATTTTTTATGTAAAAATGTTATTTATGTTCAAATGATGTTGTTAATTCTTAATAAATTGGTAAAAATGGAAAAAAGAGAATTGGTCATTTTGAAAAACGGAATTTGCCATTCCCAAGAATGGAAAATCAGGAGCCCTACTAGGCCTATATACATGATTTTATTTCAGTTCACACATTCAAAGTTCGCCGGTGCCATGCTCCCTGAAGCTGTTTCACGACTGGCTAGCAACAGGTGCAGAAGCTTCTGTGTACAGTCATTACAGTGGAACTCAAGCAGGGATCTTAACATTAGCTAAAAGTAAGGCAATAAAATTGGCAACATTTTCAAACAGAATACGATTACTTTATAATGTTTCTATTACAAGCATGCATAATTAATTAGGGTCCTTACATTTAATATGCAAATAACAGGTTTAAGACTGACATAGGGCCGCAATGGTGGAGTCCAGCGGGAGGAACCCCACTAGGTCAAGCTTATCCGCGCCTTGTAGTGAGGAAAGCGGTGCGGCATGTTTCAGCACGCTACGACCCGAGGCCGGACGGTCCCAGGAGGAGTGTACCTCCTCCATGAAGTCTGGGAAGGCCGGGAAATTCTGAGGACGAGGAGCCATTGCCTGCGTCCGGAACACGGACCGGCGTGGTTCCGCAGTGGCGTTCGAGGACCTGCAAGAAAGCTGCAGCGCGTTCCATAAGAGCCGAAACTGAGCTGGACAACAGGGGGGCACTGGCTTCCGAGGTCACCTCGAAGCCAGGTTCTTCATCAGCAGGGGTCTTCACCACCTGCATGTCAGAGGAGAAGGAGGCCTCCTCCCCAGAGGCTGCTATGGAGAGCGTGTCCTCTTGCGCTGGCTGAGACACCTCTTCCCATCCCCCCCTAGGGGAGTTGGGGTATGGCAATTGGGGCTGCAACGGGGCCTGGCGCCTGTTTAGCCAGGAGCTCTAAGACCTGGGCCATCTGGGCCGTAAGGTCCATAATATCGCTTGCCTGCTTGGAACACTTTGCCCTTCTCGCTCGTGGTGAAGGGGAGCGACTGTGGGTGGCCTGCACATCGGAGATGTCTAGCAGGGGGTCCTGGGACATGTCAGGGAGGAGGCGCTCTGGGGCTCCAAGAGCCGCCGACAGGCCGGCCATGGAGGACGCGGAGCTCGCCCCTTGGCCCTCCCCAAACGAGCTTCCTTCACCCGGGGCTGGAAGGCCTCACAGATGTCACGTTCAACATGCCACCTTGGCCCTCGAGAGGGAGGTGGCATGTTGAACGCCCAAGCATCGTACACAGAGGGTATGCTTATCCTCTTGCAGGATATTGCCGTTGCAGGCCGAGCAAGGGTGGACTTGCCTGACATGGGCCTGGTGTTTTGCATGGGCTGTGCAGAAAACACCACTTGCACTGCGGGACTGAGTGCATCATCCATGGAAGGATGCCTATCGGTAGCTCTGGTATAGAGAGCTCAGTGATACCTACCCAATGGGCAGGCATATCCCATACGTAATGTCTTTGGTGGTCATCTTCGAATTGAAAGGGAACTCAACTTTATTATGAATATATTGTGTTATTATGTTTTAACATATTACAATCATGTTCATTATGGTCATTATTTGTTTATTAGTTTTAAAATATTTAGTAAAACGTGACCTGTTGTTTGTCATTGTTAGTACAACCGGCCCCCTTGGCTAATGGCATCTTCAGTCAGGGTCGTGACCCAGTATAAATCAACTCTTTTTTGTAAAATGACTTTACACCTACTTCAAAAGATGCAACGTGTTTCAGTAAATTCAAACGATAAACTTCACATCCCATGCAGAGGGAGAAAGCAAATGTAAAACGTCATTAAGTGGGGTTGGCATTGCAGGGGAGATGAAGGGAGGTTTCAGTTCCGATTGAGAGACTGTTTTCTAAGTATTAGTTTGTGAATGCTTATTCACCACTGCTACACCCCTGCATTTTTGTAATGCAAGACTGAACGTGAGCGTATATATGTACATTTGTTTTAAGTACTCGCCCAGAGGACTACTGAGACACAGACATCAACTAGTCCTCATCAGATTTAATTGTCCTCCAGCGAGCGTGAGTTTCTAACCCTGTAATATGGTAATGGTCATATAGTTTTCATTCAAGTTGATTAACACACATTAATTTGAACTATTGTAATTATTCAAATGAATTAATTGTTTAAGTTAATTATTAAACAAACTAACGTAATTAGCACCACAAACACAACACAGATAAGAGAAAAGATATGTATTTGTTTTATTAAGATATGCTACAGGTTGTCGTTCTTTGAAAGGGTTCTAAAAAAACAGTGTTTGTGGTTTTGACAGTAGGCTATTAAACTTCAAATCATATTTTGAAGCATGGAGGGTGTAAAAATGAGTGGTTTTGAAGTTAACCAGCTGTTTGATGCCTTGGGAGGTGATGGTGTGATATGGAGTTAGGAGTACAGAGAGCAGTAGGTGCGGTATGACATTTGTGGAGCACGAAAATACAAACCAAAAAAAATAAATGGCAGAGAAAGGGCAGCAAAGTCCTCTTGGCACACGGAAAAGAAAGGTTTTCTGAGAAGGAGCTGAGAGTCCTTACGGCTGAGGTCTCTCAGCATGAAACTGAGTTGTTTGGAAAAGCCTCGGCCAACATCAGTTATGCTGGTATCCTTAGGGAATGATATGTATTTGCCTGCCCTTTTTAGCATGACATCCAGAAATTTGCCTAACTCTCTGGAAAAGGTGGATTGGGCTATCCCTCCAGACATTCCAACTGTGGTCTGAAAGGAACCAAAGGCTAAGTAGTGCAGAGAACACAGCACTTTCACATGTACAGGGATAGTGGTCCCTAGATTGACGCTGGGGTCTAACTCATTCCTCAGTTCAGCTACAAGGTCAAGGATGACTGCGGAGGGAGAAGATAACACTTTAGCACCATATCCTCCAGCATCCCAAACAAAGTGACCCTGGGATTGAATATGCGGGGTCTTCTTCGTCTTGTCCTTCTCCTCAACGTGTTCCTGCCTCTCAACAACAGCAAAGTGTCACTGCATCAGGAAGTGTACCACAGCAGCCAATGACAGGTCTCTGCAGGCGTGTGCTTTTATACAGCTCTTAGTTAATTGCTTCTACAATGGTTTGCACCTTCTAAGAAGAGGTGTAAAGTTTTTGGAGGGTCAGCAATTGCCTAAGTGCAAGGCAAAGGCCTTACATCACATTATAATGTTTGTGCCCACTTAGTATCCAGATCCTGCCCAAATACATGCTCTTTTCTACATTTTAATGCATTTTGTCCCAGGGTGTGTGTGTGTTTGTGTGTGTCTTCAGGTGCAAAACAAAGTTTATATATTTCAAAAATCCAAGTGAACACAACACAAAACACAGTCCCAATCACCACTATTTACAATATGTGTATATACAGTGCCGAGAAAAGGTTTGTGAACCCCAATGATAATTATGGAAATTCCATAGTTTTACCTTGATAGCCTTCTTGAATCAAAAGTCTTTTGTTAAATATCCAGTAGGGTATATATTAACCAATTCCATGTCTTATGAAACAAAATGATGTATGAATTAGACAAACAATGAGTAATTAAGATTCAGGGTATGTGAAAAAGTGAACCCCTGGTTTTATTAGCTCAATTAAGGGGTTTATTAGAATCAGGTGTTCAAATAATTAGGTAGATCCTCAGGGGTGAGTTTGGGAGGACCCACCCTATATAAAGATCAGAAACTTTGTGACTTTGGTCTTCACCATACAGGTGTGTGGAAACACGTCATGCCACGATCAAAAGAAATCTCTGAGGACCTCAGAAAAATAGTTATTGATGCTCATCAGTTTAGAAAGGGTTACAAAACCATTTCTAATGATTTGGGGCTCCACTAATCCACTGTCAGACAGAGAGTCTACAAATGGAGAAAGTTCAAGACCACAGTCACTCTACCCAGGAGCGGTCGTCCTACCAAAATCTCTCCAAGAACAAACTGGAAAATCAACAAGGAAGTCACAAAGAACCCCAGAGTAACATCCAAGAATCTGCAGGCCACTTTCGCCTTGGCTAATGTGAGTGTTCATGACTCAACTATCATTAAAAGACTGAACAAGAATGGTGTTGGTGGAAGGATAGCCAGGAGGAAACCACTGCTCTCTAAAAAGAACATTGCTGCCCGTCTGAAGTTCGCCAAAGAGCACATAGATGATCCATAAGACTTCTGGAACAATGTTCTCTGGACAGACGAGTCAAAGGTAGAACTTTTTGGCCTCAATGAGAAATGTTATGTTTGGTGAAAACCAAACACTGCGTTCGAACAGAAGAACCTCATCCGAACCGTCAAGCATGGTGGTGGGAGTACCGCGCCATATTTCGCTATTTTTATAGCTGGGTTTGGCTACCACTATAAGTAAGTTCTACAGTAGATATCTTGTTTTACCCAAGAGGGTAAAACAAAGTTAAGGATGAACACTTTAAAAGTAGCTTCAGCTGACAAACTATGTTGCTACCAAACCATTTCTCAAGCCTTCAATGAGAGGCTTGAGTAAAGTCACTGGTGTTAAAGTGAATGCACCTTTACCAAACCACTATCAACTGTCTTATGCGTGAGGCGAGAATGGAACATCACTTGTACAAGTCTTTGTAAGCTGCTGCCTCCCATTCGGGACTGTCATTATCAGAGCAGGTTTGAGATCAAAATAGTCAAAATAGTCCATTTAGCTCCACTATTTTACACCTACTTTATGGCGGTGTAAAATGATAAGCAAGCTATAAAACATCATTATCAATGTATATCAGTTTGGACTGTCCACAATGGCTTTCTATTCAGTTGAAAAAATAATGTATTGGCAATGTTAAGCCAAAACACGTCGATTTCTGAATGTTTGTTTTTTAAACCATTACATTATTTGTATGTAAATATGTGCCACGCCCTACTTTGATTTGTTTCAGATTGATTTAATTATTTAGGTTGCTCTAATCTGCTATTTTACAAACTAAAGATATCATAGTTGCAAACCACCACTTAATTAGCACTATGCCTATCATTTTCTGTACATGCACTTGATTAATATATTTTGCTACGATTAAAAAGGGATGTGACTCATTGCTGCTGTAATGAATGATGAGGAACAAGAACTAAGGTAGAAAAAGAATCTTTAGACAAAGAATATATTTTATGACAATACCAGAGGAGGGATAAAACAGGGTTAGATTGCTTAATTTTATACACAAGACACTGCTATATATCCACAGATCCTTCTAAAATGCAGTCTAGGGAAAAATACATATTAAACTTCTAATACAGTGCCTATTGGGCTACAAAGTCGACATAACCCATTAAAAACAAAGTCAGTGGATTACACTTATCTTGAGTGTTCGGCTTCCTATAATTGTGTTCTAAAAGTGTATCGAGTGGAATGGAAATATTTGTTAGTGTATTACCCCTGCCACTCGGTGTATTTTGGATTATTTGGTATAGTTTGGGTTATGTAGCACAGGTGATGTAAAATGTATATTTGTATTTGGTCACAGGTAATGCACAATTAGTTAACATGCAGACTGTGCCAGGGCTAGATTGAATGATTAGCAGTTGAGTCCCGGGACAGCTGTATGTAAAAAGGCAGGAATCACTCAGGGTTGGGTGATCAGAGCTGGAACGAGAGCGAGACAGTAAGAACTAAAAGAAATATAACAATTGCTACTCGTGCTGGCGTTAAACCAGCACAACACTTACTTGTTTGTGTGTCTCTGTTTGAGTATTTGTTTTGGCCATCGTGCCATTTTGTTTTCTGTACAGTGTTTTTTTTTTAACCTTTCATTTATTATTAAAACTCGCATCAGCGTGTTCTGCATTTCCTGGTCTGATGTCACCACAAAGCCATTCCTGTTACAGAGAGTTAATCATGTTCTCTAACTGATTTCTGTGTTCGGACATGTATGATTCAATTTGGGAAAGTAACAGGTTATTGGATTTGATGGTTCGCTGTGAATAGACCTACCTTTTTCATTTCTAGCTGGGGAATTTCTGGCATCAGGTTGGTACACTCCAGTGCTTCTAATAAAATGCATTTTATAAGATCACATAGTCTACTTATATAAATAAATATACAAATAGAAAAATAATAATTTGATAAATATGAATCATTTATTTTACAGAACCTCTCAAGTCCTAACAACATTTTTGTACATCGGCAACATTACAATGGTATACTCCTAAAGCAACGTTTTTATTATTGATTTCTATATTGTTTTTCTTCCCAAAGGCGATAAAGCTTTTGATCCAAATAAAAAGGAACATTGTTTAACCACCTCCTTTATTAAAAGACCATTTTAATTTGATTTGAACTTAGTTTTTCTGTGGCAGCTTTTCATTTTCATATCACTATCTGAACAATCATTTTCATCCATCTCGTATGCGACCAACAAAAGCGCAGATTAAGGTTTATAAAGGTGTGTGTGATCAACAAAATTATCAGAATGCAATGTTAATTAGCCAATGTGTGGGCGTACCCACAGGGAAATAAACGATTCATTACAGACCTTTCCAAAGCGGAAATTGACTATTTCGTTTAATACATCACTAGTAAAAATATTTGTGAAAGGAAAGCGTAATACCACAAAATGAACGATAGTTGTTTCTAACCCTACGGACAACAGTTGACTTTTGTGGTGTAGTGCCGCTCCTTATCTGTTTCTATTCAATCGATAAATCACAAATGGCACCTTTTAAATGCATGAATTTAATTTAATAATTTCCGAAATTAGCAACTAGTATTGAGGGAAGCTGGTTTTGTTAAAACACGGAAACCTCTCAAAATATTTCATATTACAATTAAATAACTAAATTATTGAATATAATTATTATTCTGCCTTCTGTTTAGTATACCAAACATTTTTCATTTGAAATTGCCTGTACTACCATTTTATGTAGTTAGGGTTGAGTTAGGTACTCAATGTTAAAACTTTAATAACTTTGGTGTGGTTTGTCGGAATTGGCCACAGATGTGCATGTTCCATTCTTACAATGTTGTGAAAGCATACAATGTTGTGATAGTTTCATGACCCCACCTTGTGCGGTTTCTGAGATCTGGATACCCTTTTTTGTAAAGTTCCCTTTTTCCCTATACTTAACAGTTTTTTGGTTTTTTTTGCTCTCATGTACAGGCTACCCAGTACTGAATTTCTGCACTAAACCGAGTAATGTACACACAGTCTGTGCTGAGGTAGGACCTTTCGAAGGTTTGGTGAAAAAATATGAAAAGGTTCCTGAATTATTAAAAATAAAAAGATAACCAGCTTTTGAAATCCTCTCATAGGAACCCCTCTCCTGAAGGAGTGTGCTTGTTACACGAGTGTGGCAAAGTACCCCGTGTATATTGTATGTAACGTGTTGTGTGTAAATGTTGGTGTATAGGCATTGATACACGGGATATAAGCGGGTCTGTGTTTCACGTGTATTTAAAAATGTAGATTTGTATTTAGGCACGATGATGGCACAAATCACATCACGTGCATTTAAAGTATTAGTATGTGAACACGGGAAAGTGCACTTTAATTTATTCACGTGCAGTTATACCGAGATTCCAATTGAATGATTGACTAGCAATCGAGTCTCGATACAACTGCATAAAAGCAGCATGTTTTCACTCACTCGGGGTTGTGTGTTCGGTGAGTGGAGAATGGGTGTGGAGAGGAGAAGGAAAGTAAATTGACGGAAAGAATAAGTGTTTTCACTCACCGTGTTTGTTTGTCTGTGTAGTCCGTTTTTGTTTACCTGTTTATTTTGGCCGCAAGTGCCGTGTCCTGTGTTTTTGTGTTCTGTTTAAACCTTTTACTTTGTTAATAAACGCTGAGTGCTACCATTTGCACTCAGCTTCTCATCACCACCGTCTGTCTGTGTGTTTCTCTCTCTGGTCTGAGTTCCTCCCTGCAGCCAGCCTGTCACAACGAGTCGTTTGTTGATTGGGTCAGCAAAACTGTGTGAGTGACATCAGGCCACTGTGGCATCTGTAGTTCTGGGGTAGCCTGTAAACAATGCAATCTCATAGACACGTGCTTCTGTTTAAACTACAGCTCCCAGAATGCATTCAAAATGGCTTGATAAGTGTTGTGACAATACTTTCACAATTGTAGCAGAGCATCCAATTTTACTAGTCAGTAAAAACTAAAATAAATGTGTCAGTCAGTAATATAAGGTGAATGAGCATTTAAATATATACTGTACACAGAGCGCCACTTAATGTGAGGGCAGCAATAAATAACTTAGTGAAGCGTTGAACCCCTTGCTATTGGACGTACCTGGTATGCTCTCAAAAACATACCAGGTACGTCCTCATTTAATATATATATATATATATATATATATATATATATATATATATATATATATATATATATATATATATACAGTACTGTGCAAAAGTTTTAGGCAGGTGTGAAAAAATGCTGTGAAGTAAGAATGCTTTCAAAAATAGACATGTTAATAGATTATATTTATCAATTAACTAAATGCAAAGTGAGTGAATAGAAGAAAAATCTAAATCAAATCCATATTTGGTGTGACCACCCTTTAGCTTCAAAACAGCATCAATTCTTCTAGGTACACTTGCACAAAGTCAGGGATTTTGTAGGCATATAGTCAGGTGTATGATTAAACAATTATATCAAACAGGTGCTAATGATCATCAATATGTAGGTTGAAACACAATCATTAACTGAAACAGAAACAGCTGTGTAGGAGGAATAAAACTGGGTGAGGAACAGCCAAACTCAGCTAACAAGGTGAGGTTGCTGAAGACAGTTTACTGTCAAAAGTCATACACCATGGCAAGACTGAGCACAGCAACAAGACACAAGGTAGTTATACTGCATCAGCAAGGTCTCTCCCAGGCAGAAATTTCAAGGCAGACAGGGGTTTCCAGATGTGCTGTCCAAGCTCTTTTGAAGAAGCACAAAGAAACGGGCAACGTTGAGGACCATAGACGCAGTGGTCGGCCAAGGAAACTTACTGCAGCAGATGAAAGACACATCATGCTTACTTCCCTTCGCAATCGGAAGATGTCCAGCAGTGCCATCAGCTCAGAATTGGCAGAAAAGAGTGGGACCCTGATACACCCATCTACTGTCCGGAGAAGTCTGGTCAGAAGTGGCCTTCATGGAAGACTTGCGGCCAAAAAGCCATACCTCCGACGTGGAAACAAGGCCAAGCGACTCAACTATGCATGAAAACACAGGAACTGGGGTGCAGAAAAATGGCAGCAGGTGCTCTGAACTGATGAGTCAAAATTTGAAATATTTGGCTGTAGCAGAAGGCAGTTTGTTTGCCGAAGGGCTGGAGAGCGGTACACGAATGAGTGTCTGCAGGCAACAGTGAAGCATGGTGGAGGTTCCTTGCAAGTTTGGGGCTGCATTTCTGCAAATGGAGTTGGGGATTTGGTCAGAATTAATGGTCTCCTCAATGTTGAGAAGTACAGGCAGATACTTATCCATCATGCAATACCATCAGGGAGGCATCTGATTGGCCCCAAATTTATTCTGCAGCATGACAACGACCCCAAACATACATGAAAGTCATTAAGAACTATCTTTATTTATTTTATTTTATTTATTTATTTAGCAGACGCCTTTATCCAAGGCGACTTACAGAGACTAGGGTGTGTGAACTATGCATCAGCTGCAGAGTCACTTACAACTACGTCTCACCCGAAAGACGGAGCACAAGGAGGTTAAGTGACTTGCTCAGGGTCACACAATGAGTCAGTGGCTGAGGTGGGATTTGAACCGGGGACCTCCTGGTTATAAGCCCTTTTCTTTAACCACTGGACCACACAGCCTCCTATGGAGTTGGGGATTTGGTCAGAATTAATGGTCTCCTCAATGCTGAGAAGTACAGGCAGATACTTATCCATCATGCAATACCATCAGGGAGGCATCTGATTGGCCCCAAATTTATTCTGCAGCATGACAACGACCCCAAACATACAGCGAAAGTCATTAAGAACTATCTTCAGCGTAAAGAAGAACAAGGAGTCCTGGAAGTGATGGTATGGCCCACACAGAGCCCTGATCTCAACATCATCGAGTCTGTCTGGGATTACATGAAGAGAGAGAAGCAACTGAGGCTGCCTAAATCCACAGAAGAACTGTGGTTAGTTCTCCAAGATGTTTGGGCCAACCTACCTGCCGAGTTCCTTCAAAAACTGTGTGCAAGTGTACCTAGAAGAATTGATGCTGTTTTGAAGGCAAGGGTGGTCACACCAAATATTGATTTGATGTAGATTTTTCTTCTGTTCACTCACTTTGCATTTTGTTAATTGATAAATATAAACTATTAACATGTCTATTTTGAAAGCATTCTTACTTTACAGCATTTTTCACACCTGCCTAAAACTTTTGCACAGTACTGTATATATATATATATATATATATATATATATATATATATATATATATATATATATATATATATATATATTTTAAATGAATGCTGGATTGACATTATTTCGCTTGGGATTGCTCATCGAGGAGCTCTTACTGATAATATGGGGTCGGTAGTAACAATTTCACGATGTCACATGGATAACATTTCTTCGATGTGATGTGACATAGTTTTTAACCAAATTTATAGCCTGCTTGAATGCTCGGGGTCTGATACATCCAGCAAATTTAAAACAATTTGTGTGAAGCTTTCGTTTCTGTTCAATGAGGATCGATAATAAAAAAAATATTTATTTTGATTTAAGAGATTTATTACTGTCTCGCGTTTCATAAATTCCAGATTAAAACACTGGGCTGATTGTCTGTCTACCATTACTTGTAAGTAAGTTTTTTTTGTAAGTTTTTTCATTCTTTTGTCAGTTAAATCCTGTACATTTGAAAATGGTCTCATTAAAAAAGTGTTAAGGAATAAAAAAAATGTTTCAGTTAGCAACACTGGTACCTCAGCATAGGGTGGGCCTCATTTACTAAACGGCGGTAAATGACCAGAATTGCCACATGGCTGGGGAAGCCACACTGCGCGCAAAAATGAACCAGCGCACGCTCTGTACACGTTAATTATATGCACAAATAAAGCACGCTAAATGATTCATTTGAAAGTATCACAACGCGGAATTCAGCACGCAGAATTCAACACGTGGAATTATGCATGAGGTTCTGTCTGTGTGTTAGTATTAGAGCACTGCTTCACCTCTACACCTGCGCACTACTAACCACTTTGCCACAATGTTAAAGCTATTTTAAGCATAGCCTACTTAAACGGTACATCAGCACTACATGAAAGATAATTGCTGTTCCGAATGTATTTAGATCATAATCCGCATGCGCCCAAACATCTGCATAATGCCACACTGCTATGTCCAAGGTCAGTGTTCTCGAGCATCTCTTCTGAGCCAAAAAACATGACTCCCGCATGTACACTCACATGTACTCTGAAACGTACCGGCACATGCCCAGTGAAGTGTTGTATAAGCTATATTACCTCCGTGTGGAAACACACTAGTCTGTGTGACAAACATGGTCTGTCTAATTTTGCATAAGGAGGGAACTTGTACCTGCTTTTCTTTTCTGTAGTATACATCTTTCACACTGTACATGTTTCCTTTGCATGTTGTATTTTTATGTATTATAAAAAAAAAAAACACGTCTGTGTTGTGTAAGTGGTTACGGGGAAAAGAAAACCGAGATGGAGTTGTTCTCATTTCCAACTAATGAAGGGACCTACCCACAATTATAGCAGCACTGTGTTATTTCAATATGTCCCCAAAGTCTTAGATATAGCTCCAGCTGATTCAGACTGTTTGCAGAATTGACACGTATCAAATAAACTAGCAAATGAGATTCAGAAACGATGTATTTCCTTTCGGAATGAGGTCTTTGAGGATGACCTAAAAAAATAAATAATGCATTATTTGGTTTTCATTTGCATTTCCTGACACAACACATGCACAATCATCTACATATGCACAATCATCTACATATGCACAATCATCTACACATGCACAATCATCTACATATACACAATCATCTACATATGCACAATCATCTACACATGCACAATCATCTACACATGCACAATCATCTACATATGCACAGTCATCCACAATCATCTACACATGCACAATCATCTACACATGCACAATCATCTACATATGCACAATCATCTACACATGCACAATCATCTACACATGCACAATCATCTACATATGCACAATCATCTACATATGCACAATCATCTACACATGCACAATCATCGGCCACAAATTCCATCTCCCTATCAGTTTCTGATCTTCAATCTGATGTTGAAATATTGTCTGGCATTATTTCGGATGTTCCCTGTGTACAGTCGCACTGTATTGCTGAGGAAAATTTGAATTTAAACTGTTAATGACACAACTTTGATGTGGCAGTGGAACGGTATGTTTTCTTTCCGTTTGTAGATTTTTGCTTGCCATTACAGTTGCCAAGTCCGCTTATAATAAGTCACTTTAATTTTTTGAGAGTCGTGGGTTGTGTGATTGACTGGTGTCAATGTATATGAATTGTATATGAATAGAATTTTAAGAATCATCCTATCCACACTTCAACTAGAAAAACTAGAACTACTAAAACCAAACTAGAACTACTAAAAAAAAATAGAATTTGTATAAACACCCTGTGGCAATGTGGCCACGCCCTTGTGCGTAGTTTGTTTATATGTTACGTGTTGTGTGTAAATGTTGGTGTATAGGCATTGGTACACGGGATATAAGCGGGTCTGTGTTTCACGCGTGTTATAAAATGTATAATTGTAGTTAGGCACGAGGATTGCACATCACTTCACGTGCAGATAAAATGTGTATAATGTGTGTCACGGGATTGCACTTAATTAATTCATGTGCAGTTGTACCGAGATTCCAATTGAATGATTGACTAGCAATCGAGTCTCTGTACAACTGCATAAAAACAGCATTTTTTCACTCACTCGGGGTTGGGTGTTCGGTGAGTGGAGAACGGGAGAGAGAGAAGGAGAAATAGAAAGTAAATTGATAGTTATTTCACTCACCGTGTTTGTTTGTCTGTTCGTTTTTGTTTACCTGTGTATTTTGGCCGCAAGTGCCGTGTCCTGTTTTTGTGTTCTCTTTGTTTATTTATTAAATGCTGAGCGAAACCATTCGCAGAGCTCCACCAAACTCCACCTCTCTTGTTGTTTTATTTCCTGGCTCTGGTCTGACGCCACCCACTCCGGCCGTCTTTGTGACACACCCCCACTCCCCTCCCTCTGAAATGGGTTGGACTTGTTTTGAAAGGCAGTGCCGCTTTTTTTTTTTCTTGTGAGACTTGGCAACACTGCTTGCCACTGTAACTGTGTCTGTTTTGGTGTTTTTGTTATCAGACACCTTGGGGTATACAGAAATAACAAAAACACCCAAATAGACACAGTTACAATGGCAAGCATTCCCCCATTCCAGATGGGGGAGAATTTATGAAAATTAAACCAAGGTATCTAATTTCTTTCTTCCAGATGTCTAATGAATTAGCAATAATAGGCCCCATTCGAAAATAGAGAGCCCTATTTTTGAGGCCAGAGAATGGGAGATCCTGAATCCTAATTGGTTTAATTATGGCCTCGAAACTGGGGCCCTTTGATACAACCAGGTCTTAAAAAACCCTCAAATGAAAGGCCCAATAGTATAATTTAAAATTTGGCAAGGCTTGACCACCAAGCGTTTTAGGGCGTTGCAAAATAGTCAATCGAATTTTAGCAGGTTTACCATTCCATATAAAACTAGTGCACAAAGAGTTAATTTCTTCCAAGTATTTGTGAGGAAGCGATAAAGGTAACATGGAGAACAGAACATGAATGCGAGGTAGAACGTTCATTTTAATAATAGAAATTCTACCAGGCAGCAAAAGTTGCAAAGGAGACCATCTTGCCAAATAGTCTTTTGTTTTAATCAAGGAACCTGTAAAAAAAACAATTGTATTTTGATTATACAGGACAATATTCTACTTTATTATTTTTATTTACCAGTCCACAGTGTGTTTCGCTGTAATTAGATTAGTCTCTACTCTCTGCCTGAGTGAATGACTGACAGTCGAGTGGAAAAAAAAAACGAGTTTTACAATGCAACAAAATATGGAGTTGATGTTTTGGATCAGATGACAGGGAAGTATTCCATGAAAGCTGGCTCCCAATGGTGGCCTGTTCAGGTGTTTTAAAATGTATTCGACCTAGCAGCCATCAACTCCTGGGCACTTTACAAAGAATGCACAGAGAAGAATTTACCAAGGAGAGAATATATTTTACAGTTAGCACAGGAACTTCGCAAGAAGCATTTGGAACAGAGGGAGACTGCTAAGCGTGTACCCACAGCTGAAGCTGGCAACCCCGCTGAGAGCCGCAAGAGATGCCAGTGCCAGATTGGCAAGTGCAATAAAAATAAAACTTCGAACAGCTGTGCCCTGCGCAGAAAGCCTTAGACTCACGGTAAAGGAATACCCTTTTGTCCAAAAAAAAAGAAAAATGAATTTTACTTTTTTATAACTTGTTGTGCTGCTGCGCTTCTGCAAAAAGTTTTCTTCTGAATTTATTTATCTACATTGTTCAGTTGTTTTTGTGCATCTGACAATAAAACGATTTCTGTTAAAGTTAAAAATGTTTGCTATCATTTCAGTTTAATAATAATTTATGTTGTAAACAGATGTCTGTTCAGATGTTTGTTTAATTTACATTTTCTTGTTTTGATTTGTAAAATAAATGTATATATATATATAGAGAGAGATAGAGATATATAGATCTATATAATATTTAATATGCTTCGGGTGTTAAGATGTTTACGTGACATACTCAATAAAAAAATTAAAAAAACTAATTACTCCGACTGTTTCTCCTTTCGTTATACTATTTACAGTGTTTTGAATACAGCCGTCATAAAGACTGCTGTGGAGCTTCTAGGTATGAGTATATCTCCGGGTCTTCTAGTGTTAATACTGCTGTAGCGTCAGGTTGGGTCATAATATCATTCTGGTCATGAAATTAACAGAAATTGGAATATACAGAGGGTTCCTAAGCCATTCTCTGTGCCTGCTTGGTTTTCTTGTCACAAACTCCCCCATTGACAAAGAATTCTTTTAAAAAGAGTCGTAAACTAAATACTGGACAACGGGTTTATCTTCACCATCGCTGAATGAATCCTTTGGCGCCAGGGGTGTCTTCCAAGAGGGTACAAACCAGATGGTTTTGAATGTTTTGACACCTCGGACAGAAAACAGTCCACTGCATAAACACAGCTGACGGGCAAAACAGCAGAACAACTGAGAACGCTGGCCTGTCTCGGAATGAGAACAGCCAATGGGAAAGCAGTCTACTGTCAGTCGGGGATCTTGACACACAGAACAAGGCTCCAAACTTTGACAATCTGAAGACCCGCAGCCTGTGATCGGCTTGAACAGAGATCACTTTTTGGCAACTCTGATACGGGATAACAACCCCAGTGTTTGCCTTGGTGTGGGGTCATTCCATGCCAACTCGACCAGTGCCATTGCCCGTCCGTCTCAGATTTTCCTAGAAAAATTCACCTGGGGGTTTTCAGACACGCTGAGTTCAGAAATGATAGACATTTTTTTTTTTTAATTTCCCTTTCGACCTGTGACCTTGCAAAAGTCAACCTAAAGTGAGAAAGGGACCTTGACCAGAAAAATCACCCTGGGTGCAATTTAGATGCTACCATCATGTGTAGCATCTTGTTCTACTTGTATTGAATAGGGCTATTCAGAAAAAAATACTAGGAGCACCCTACTCACTTCTGGCAAATTGCCAGATGAGGTGTAACTGACAAGTTTTATTCGAACTTCAGCCCAACACTTTACCCTGTAGGGGATGTGGGTCCTAAAATGTAAGTATTGCTGTAAGAACCTTAGGAACCAGTCTTCCAAATTATGCGAAAAACTTTTGGTTTCAAGTCCCACCACTGGTCATTAAGTCCCCTTGAAATTTGAAATTTTGCTATTTGTACCAAGTTTAGGTAATAACATGTGGGCGACTCCAAAAAATCAACTAAAGATATGTTTGGATAGATGTTCATGAGATCTACAAGCATCAAGCAAAACTGTTCCTTTGTATTCACTAGAGGCAGTGTCCAGTCTGAATATTTCAATAGAGGTGGGTCCTACATGATTTTGAATTCAAGTAAGGTATTATATGATTATAATGTAAACTAGTCCAAATACAAATATACCTTGCAAACTACACTGCAACAATCAGCAAAGCTGAATGCGTCCTGATTGACCGCAAGTTAATGGGAGAAAAAAATGCAAGACGTTTATAAAGGAAGGCAGGAAAAAAGCAATGCGCTAACTAACTAGCTTATCGCTCTAATAGGTTTATTGCTCTGTATCACTGGATTGCAATTTAAATAGCACCCATTTTAATGCAAACACATAAGATTAATACTTCAAGTTGTTTCTTTAATTGTACATGTTTGTTATTTGTTAAGTTTATCAAGCCGTGTGTATCCAGACAGAATATCTGTATTTTATCAAATCAGCAGTGTGTAGTGTAGTGACTACATCCTCCTCACAGTGAGAGGAAGGACACCAGTTTTCATTAAGGAATGTAGAGCTACAAAATATTTGAGCTCGATTTAATGGCGCCCATGATTAAACGATGCTAATTACAGCTTTAAAGACAGGTAGAGAGAACCAAAATCAATGTCAAAATCTACCAACCCTATGTTAATAAGTAACAGTTGCTACCAAATGCCTCTAAACAGTAGTGTACTGCTTTTGTACTAGCCTTTACAATTGTAACTTTGTTTCCCAATGCGTACAGAAGTACAAGTTTTGTCTGTGTTACAGTTGAGACCAGCACAATGCATAATGTTTATGTGCTTGATGATTTGAATGCGTTACTTCCTATAGTTAACTATTTCATGTACAGTTAAGGATGGGCTGGTGTTTTATTTTCTGACATGACACAGCTGTCTCGTTCCTGTTTTTAAAAGTATGTTTGAAATCAAAATGTAAGCTTTTGGGATATTGTTTGTGTATATAGTTGTTGCAAACATTTAAATCCTTGTAGTTTTTGAATAGGCTACATATTAATTGCAAATAGTAGACTGCAATGGCATACAACTGTTCAGTTTGTGAATAGATCTAAACATGTCGATTAGAATGAAAGCATTTTAGTGCCGAAGATCATAGAATGTATTTTATTTGTATTTTACTATTTTAAATAGACGTCTAGGCTATGTGTTTAGTATGTCATTGCATTTTATTTATGTAACATCTGATTTGCAACATAGTTAATACGTTATCTTGTTGATTTGAATCTTACATAAAATGTACATTTTTAGACTTGTGTTTCTGATCTTATGACTGTGTCTTATTCCTTATAAAACTCACTTGGTCTATGCATATTTTGATGGTGAAATGCACGAAAAATGACAAATTTGTGTGTGTGTGTATATATATATATATATATATATATATATATATATATATATATATATATATATATAATTACCTGAAGGTGCCTCCCCTTTCATTTTCAGCACCCCCAGTTTGAAATTTGTTCCTGCATCTCTGCTTAGGACCACATTTCTTTTTCTTTTGGAAGATATTTTCATGTTTTTTGCAGTTGATTGTAAGCAATCATTAACAAGTCTGCCATTCATTTCAGTAGCTTTCACTTTTTCTTCAATCTATTCATTTGACCTGATGTTAGATGCTGGTGAAGGGTATTGAGCAATTTTAAACAGTCCAGGCATTCAGTTTTAGATTTAAAATGTATGTTTTGCTCAGTTAAGAAATAATTAATCAAAAGAAACTATCATGGCAAGTTTGGGAAATACATGATGTAGCTTTGCTTTCCTGAACTAGGTTGAAAGGTAGATGTGGTCTGAATTCAAAACTTTGACAAGTTTACAATACACAGAAGCACAGAGATCAGTCAAACCTAAAGTGATGTTTTTAAATGTTTATATTTTTAAATGTTGGCTTTGTTTTTGCAGGGAGAATATTATTTATTTTTTGGATTTGACATTATTGCAGCATTTTATTGCAATCCATGCTTGACATCTGCTCTGATTTCTTCCCAATTTAAGGTTATTACCCAGATGGCTTTTGGCATGGAGTGCGGATCACTTCACTAAATTGCAACAGAATATCTCCCTCGGCATTCTGGGTAAGGTGACGTATGTATGCTCTTTGATTTTTCTGATATCATTTTTTCAATTTTACGGTAAAAAGGTCTTTTGAAGATCAAGAAAACATGTCAATGAAAGTCAATGAAAAAGAGTCAATAGAGATTACTAAACAAAAATGCTCTTTATAAACAGATTTCTTTTGTTCACAGATCTTCAGATAGGCTGGCTCTTTTTTTAATTATTTTTTATTTTTTATACTAAAAGCAACATTTTCATTTTGGTATTTTTTAAACATATCTGGTCCACATGTTTTTTTCTGTTTAAATTCTTCTTTAAACATATGGGTGGTGGCGATTAAAATAATAGTATTTAATTGAGATTATGAAAGGAATTTAATTCATTTTTGAAAGAAGTAAGCATTTAAGCTACGTCTAGTGTAAAGTGTCGTGCAACTGTTACAAAACTCAGGGTCAGTTGGTAAAGAAAACCAAGACAAGGCCTTTTCACTTAGAACCTAAATATGCAATGTCCTTGGTGCACTGTTATGACATAGCTTACATCTTTCTGGTGATTAAATTGTACGATATGTTTTATGATGGTAGTGCTTTTCTGTACAAGGTGGTCAAACCAGTACCTCTATATCTCTCAAGTGAGAATGTACAAATTTGGAAAATTACCAGGGTATTTAGTAAGGGGTCTCGCTAATACAGGCACAGTTATGTTGTACATTCGGATATGCCGGACCTGATGTATGTCCCTGTGGCAAAGTGGCTGCTAATTAAGTCCGGATGCAGAGGTGATGCAGTGCAGAAACAATTACAAGTGAAAACTGTAATCCAATTTGGAAAATCATTTTAACCCCTGGTGTAAAGCTCGGCAGGAAAATAATAACGATTTGTAAACAAAATAAATAATAACACGTTATCCACTCCCACAATACTACAAACACAAATCACCAGTCGGTCGTGCAGTAGTGCTCAAGGTGGGTGATAACAAATAATAGTGACTGCGGTGTTGTTGTTCTGGGAAGTGCTGGCCGAAGGAGACAGCTCCAGAGACGTGTTAGTCGTCTAGTGAATTTACAAACAAAAGACAATTACTAACAGTGCTACAAACAAACAAAATACTCAAGAATATTTATTGTTTATTTTTGGGAACTCTCCCGGTCCTTCCAGTTCCGTGCGTCTCTGAACCCAAGCGAAGGAACCGATTACAAGTCTCCGTCCTCTTTTTATGCTGTCACGCATGACCCCTTGGTAAACTAATGCAGCTGCCTTACAATCAGCGGCTGCTACATTGTTTACCTTCCGGGTCAATACGTTCTTGCAACAGAGACTTGCCTTACAGACTGGCCAACGCCCCGACCCGGGAAAGAACTGTCAGTCCAGCCCGTCAAAAGAACTCTGTCCTCGCTGCTTAGCGTCCTCACAGGTCAGGAGGGAGATTTACAACCAGAACTCATTATATTTCTGTCACATATCCCACTGCTCAGAGTGGAGCCGAAGGAACACTCGGCTGAATCTATCTTTCCCATTACTCCCCCCTCCCGGGAAAAATAATCTGCATTTTGATGGTCTTTCCCTGCACGGTGTACCATATGGTACATGAAGGGCTGCAACACCAGATACCACCGAGTTATTCGGGCATTGCTGTCCTTCATTGTGCTTAACCAATTGAGTGGGGCATGGTCTGTGACAAGATCAAATGAGTGTCCCAGCAGGTAGTATCGTTAAGAGTTTAATGGCCAAACACTGCTTTTCGACTACGGAGTAGTTGCGTTCCCGAGGTAGTATTTTTTTACTGATGTAGACTCGACCCGGCGCTACTGCTGTGGCTACATATTTCGACACGTCAGTATGAAGACCTACCCAGTAGAATCGAGCCAATATCCGCTCCCTTGTCTTGTCAGCTCCGAGGTGCCCATAAAGGGAGCCTCATGATACTCGGTCCGACAAGACGGGGAACCAATAATTGTGTTACAGGCTGTCCTGTGTCCGCTGACTAGATTTACCCTATATAGTAATTGCCCCTTGATACTGAAGTGTGGATATACTAGCGCCCCAGCCTTCAACATCCTTACCTTCAATAGACCGGACCTGCCCCCAAGCGTGCACTAGTGACGGGTCATTATGTTGGCCCCACACTATGTCCACGCTTGAGTACCACATGTCCGGTATATTGAGAGGGGCCGGAGTAGCATCTGCCCTGGATGGCCCAGTAACCTCGGCCTCTCGGTCACATAGCGTTCCGACTCCTTTTGACTGGCGTTTGTTCCAATTCAAGCACTCTCCCACCAGACCCCAGCCTTGTCTCAGTGATGCTCCCTCCCATTTTGTGGTCCTTCACTCTTTATTTGTTTTTCTAGGACGGAATATAGGAGAAAACATTTCAGCTTGAAAAGGAAACACATCACCAATTTGTTCCTTTTTCTTTTTTTCTGCCACGTTTACGTGTGCGGCCGAGACTGCCATTATTTGCATTAATTCTTTAAATTTGGCCAGTCTCTGCCCAGAATAACTGGATGTGGCAACCTTTCCGCCACCTCAACTACCAGGTGACGTTTTATTGGACCTACCGATAAATATACTTTTAGTGTGGGGTATGCCACCGTGTCTCCATGGATACAGGAGATGGCCACCTGACCTCGTGGCCGCCACGACACACCGCCCAAGAGAGCTGTTCTATTTAAGGTTTGCTCACATTCTGTGTCCACTAATGCGTGGGTTTTCACATTGCCTAAAACCACATCAATCATACAAGGCCCCTCCTGACCATTTTCCCCTCGCTTACCTATCTCAGGTGCCCAATTACACAAGACCACGTCACACTCCATGGCAGCGGGGCATGACCTGGCCAGATGTCCCTGTTGGTTGCACCTAAAACAAGTTGGGGGGACAGAAGGAACAATGGTTAAATCTTTGTCCTGTTGCTGGTATGACAATGGGGCAGGGGCAACATTTCTACCCCAGCTGGGGGCCAACCTTGATCTCCATGAAGAGGGGACAAGGTTGCCCATAGGGGCCGGAGATCTAGGAGGTCTCGGTCCCGGTGCTGTAGATGGAGCAGAGAGAGGAGGTGGTGTGCCGCTGCTCCGGTGGACGGGAGCTGTGGCCAGGTTGGTGTGAGCTGAGACCAGGGAGTCCTCAAAATCCTCTGCCAGCTTTATTGCTGCCTCCAGGGTGGCGGGGTTGTGTCGCTGTATCCATACCTGGGTTTCGGCGCCGACCACATGGCAGAATTGCTCCACCTATAGCTTCGCCCATTTGCAGACCCGTTTTCTGGGCGGGGCTTAGCCAGTGCACCATGTGGTCATACAACTGGTGCGCAACCACCCTGGGGCATGTATCTGGGGATCTTCGGTACTCCCGGAATCATACCCTGTGTGTTTTACCCCGTGATGTTGAGTCGGCGTAGGATGGCTTGCTTTACCAGGTCATAGTCGGCGGCTTCAGTGTCCGTCATGGCCTGATACACTGCCTGAGCTTCCCCGATCAGGCAGGATCCCAGCTGGCTTGCCCAGTACATCTTGGGCCATGACGTGGTGGTAGCGAGCCGCTCAAAAGCGACCAGGTAAGCCTCAGTGTCGTCCTCCGCCGTCATTTTCAGAGCCTTCGCCTTCGGGGCCATCATCACGGGTGCCGTTGGTACTGTGGTCTGGATCACCAGACCAATTTTCTCCACCAACGCTGTGTACCACTCCTCTCTCTGTAGCCTCGCGTCTGCTGTCCAGTGCTTCCAGCAGTGCTGTAAGTGCTGCGTGATCCATAATCACGTGTTCTGACACCACGTTTGGCAAAGTGGCTGCTGATTAAGTCCGGATGCAGAGGTGATGCAGTGCAGAAACAATCACAAGTGAAAACTGTAATCCATTTGGAATCTTATTTTTATTTTTACACAAATCCTAGTCTGGCAACCAAACAATGATCCTCCGGCAATACACTCCTGGTGTAAAGCGCGGCAGGAAAATAATAACGATTTGTAAACAAAACAAATAACAACACGTTATCCGCTCCCACAGTACTACTAACACAAATCACCAGTCCGGGTGCGTGCAGTAGTGCTCAAGGTGGGTGATAACAAATAACAGTGACTGTGGTGTTGTTGTTTCGGGTAGTTCTGGCCCAAGGTGACAGCTCCGGAGACGTGTTAGCCATCTAGTGAATTTACAAACAAAAGACAATTACTAGCAGTGCTACAAACAAACAAAACACTCACGAATATTTATTGTTTATTTTTGGGAACTCTCCTGGTCCTTCCAGTTCCGTGCGTCTCTGAACCCAAGCGAAGGAACCCATTAGAATAGTCTTTTATTAGTTTGAAGTAATATGTACAATGCACCAGCATCATTTATTCTGTGTTACTGAAGAAAGTGTGCTAGGTATTCATTTGCTTTGACTAATACTGTACTGTATATTGTATAGGCCTACTGTACAGATTTATATTTTTACATAATGTAATGTGTACAGAGAACAGATTCATAATATTTAATCGCAATGATTTATACATTTAAAATAAGTTGAGCATTATAAATGATGTGCGTGCAATTTCTTTTTTTCAAACTGGACACCTCGCCGATTCGAGTCCAGGCTATTCCATTGCCGATCGAGGATGGGAGCTCCCAGAGGCGGCAGGTTGGCGGCGCCGCCGGAGGAGGGAGGGTTAGGTTGGCCAGTGACTTTGGCTCACCGTGCATCAGCGACCCCTGTGGTCTGGCCGGGCACCTGCGGGCTTGCCTGTAAGCTGCCCAGGGCTGCGTTATTAGATCGGCGCTGTAGCTCTGGGTGGCTGCATGAATGAAGTGCAGTGTGTAAAAAAAGTGGATGGCTAACGGCACTGCTAGCGGAGGACAGCGTGTGTTCATCGTTGCCCCCTTCAGTGTCAGTGTCAGTCAGTACTGAGATCGTTGTGTCCGGTACGTGATCCTGTACGTGATTGTTCTTATAGGGCTGATTTCATTGAAAAAATTGGATCTTGCTGTTGGGATCGTTAAGAAACTGGTGTTCGTTATAAGAAGGGTTTGTTATAGTGAAGGTAGCCTGTATATATATATATATATATATATATATATATATATATATATATATATACATATATATAAATATTTATGCAGTGTGAACATCGTAAAGTAAGAATGCTTTCAAAAATAGACATGTTAATAGATTATATTTATCAATTAACTAAATGCAAAGTGAGTGAACAGAAGAAAAATCTAAATCAAATCCATATTTGGTGTGACCACCCTTTGCCTTCAAAACAGCATCAAGCATCAATTCTTCTAGGTACACTTGCACACAGTTTTGAAGGGACTCTGGCAGGTAGGTTGGCCCAAACATCTTGGAGAATTAACCACAGTTCTTCTGTGGATTTAGGCAGCCTCAGTTGCTTCTCTCTCATGTAATCCCAGACAGACTCGATGATGTTGAGATCAGGGCTCTGTGGGGGCCATACTATCACTTCCAGGACTCCTTGTTCTTTCTTACGCCGAAGATAGTTCTTAATGACTTTCGCTGTATGTTTGGGGTCGTTGTCATGCTGCAGAATAAATTTGGGGCCAATCAGATGCCTCCCTGATGGTATTGCATGATGGATAAGTATCTGCCTGTACTTCTCAGCATTGAGGAGACCATTAATTCTGACCAAATCCCTAACTCCATTTGCAGAAATGCAGCCCCAAACTTGCAAGGAACCTCCACCATGCTTCACTGTTGCCTGCAGACACTCATTATGTCGCTCTCATCTGCAACTGCTTGCTAATCATTTGACCATCAGTCCAGGCACTGCTGCTTTTCTGCGTTCGTGTTTTGCATGTTGTGGTTGACAGCATCTGGATGGTTGCTTGAATCTGCTGGGGAACCACAGAACTCTTGGTGGTCGCGTTGCTTTCAAGCTCAGTTTGAGTGGCTGACAGTTATTTACTGTCGTCCAGTTAATGATGTGTTTCAACACCATATTGAATTGATGATCATTAGCACCTGTTTGGTATAATTGTTTAATCATACACCTGACTATATGCCTACAAAATCCCTGACTGTGCAAGTGTACCTAGAAGAATTGATGCTGTTTTGAAGGAAGCAAGGTTGTCACACCAAGTATGGATTCGATTTGAATTTTTTGTCTTGTTCACTCACTTTGCATTTAGTTATTTGATAAATATAATCTATTAACATGTCTATTTTGAAAGCATTCTTACTTTACAGCATTTTTTCACACCTGCCTAAAACTTTGCACAGTACTTATATATATATATATATATATATATATATATATATATATATATTAGATGGGCTTCAGTGAGTTACAGGAAAATAATTTCATCAAAGAGGGTTTCTGTGAAGCGTCATAAATTACGAGACCGAAGGTGAAAGCAATTTATAAACTGTCACAGAAACCCAAGATGGAATTGCTTTCCTGTAACTCACTGAAAAGGCCCATCCTTTAGTTTGTATAATACATGGATACCCTTGTGATGCTAATATTTAAGGAAGACGAAGTTCAGCAGAACAGTTTGTTTTTATAAACGTAGTGTTTCAGTGCTGTACAGACGTTCTATAACATTCTCGTTATCCGTTTCTCTGAGATACGAATGTACCAGCTTTTTTTAACATATTCTAATTTTGTTGATCATCAATGAACATCTCTGTACTGTGGGTGTTGTCGAGTGTTTGAAACGATACATTTTGTATTTGAATTGAAAGTGATGGTCTTGAGGAGACGAATGGGTCAAAGTTCAAGTATATATATATATATATATATATATATATATATATATATATATATATATATATATATATATATATATAATACAACTGCAGTATATTTCAGTTTTTTATTTTTCTTAAAAAATATTTCCCAACATAAAATCAATGTCACCTTACAATAATTGCTTTTGAGTTTCAGTGTTTTAAAATAAAATATCAAACAGAACGAAACTTGCAACGAACTCGAAATCGCCCTATTAAAGAACCGTGATGTTTCATCTCACAATCACATTTTGAACCACTACTATGCAGTTATCAAATTAAATAACGAAAAGAAAAACCTACCTTACCTAATGTTTAGATCCCCAAGTCCATCCTCCTGTTTTTCATTGCAAACTTGTCGAGCACTTATAGGTCTCAGTTTTACGACAGCCGCTTAAAGCATGGTTCGCACGGGACTAAAAACCAGGTGTCTTCAGGTTGGTCAGAAACAGAGGACATCTAGTAACCTCACAGATGTGGATTAGTTTTTATCAGATAAATTCAAAATGAAATGAGATGTTGTGGCAAGAGAAGACACGATTGTGCAAGATTTGTAAACAATGAACCGGGTTCATTCCAAAGGCTGAAATAACCATTTTGTCCTTTGAGTGATATGTATTTCCATACATATCTTCAAATGCACCGTTAAAAGCACTGAGGATGGAAGGTGCCCACTTGAAGACCCCAGAGATGTACCCTACTAGGTTCAATCCAGACGGTTGTCATGCTGATGCGCTGGGGAGACCGCACTGTGGTTGATCCCCGGAGCCAGCATCGCAGCCGTTGTGTGTGCTGATGCGCTAGGGAGGCAATAAGCTGATCCCTGGAGCCAGCATTACACTTCAGCCATCAACACCAGACAGAAGGATATCTACATCATCATATGGAAGGAAGCGCAAATGGATGGAGACACATATGGATCACATTAGTTTACTGTGAAGCTACGTCTTAGTTGGTGCTTATCTTGGCGAGAGCCAAGTTCAAATCAGCATGAAGTTTTAACATCTACTCTCATGTAATGGAAATCATGAAGATCTGGATACGTCCAGTGACTGCTGTGAATAGTGCAGCTGGCAACAAGGGAAAGACCTCGTGACAGCCTGGAGAGACAGCTGACTGGAGGAAAGAGACCCCATTGGGGCTGGCAAGGGTTAGCTACCCTTGTCGGCAGTATCCAGCTCTGTGTTTACAGGATGCTGGAGACACCCGCCAAGGCTTCAAAGAAATTAAAGAGAAAAATACCCCTAGAGTCTGCGAGCGAGGCGGAAGATGACTCAACGTTGGACAACACGGTTAAGGACTTAGGAACGGAAACGGATATGAGTATGGAGAGTACTTCACAAAAGACTAGTTCAAGATCTGCAGTTAGCAAAGACATGGAACTCCAGGTTTGTGTCTGCGGCTGGAGCAAGGCGACAACAGTCAGGGGTTTGAAGATTCATCAAGGGAGAATGAAATGCTTGAGGGAGAAGGGACAAGGGCCTCGCATTGATCAGTACTTCTTACGAAGTCAGTCAAGTCAGTCGAATGAAATCCAGCGACAGGAAGCAAACCACAGTTCGCAGGATATCAGCACCCCTGTCATAGATGTGAGGAGGACTTGCATGGACACAGTTAGTGATGAACCTAATGATCCTTGTGAACCCGGTCAGACAAACCAGCGTAAGAGAGAAAAGAACCTCAACGGGCACAAGCCTGGAGTTAAATGGCCAAGAGCTTGTGAGAAAACTGCATGGGACACAGTAAACACAGATCTCTGCTTTGCATTGGAAAGGTTAAGTGGAACAGTTGAAAAGAAACTGGATAAATTTGGGGACATCATCTACGATATGGAAGCGAGAGGTTTGGAGTTGAAAAAGGAAGGAAAAAGTACAAACTATTCCTGGAAAGTCTAGAGAGAGAGCAGCTGAGGAAGCAATGGAGAAGAGCAGAAGAAAGTCAGAAGGAGGGACTCAATCTCTTACAAAGGGTCATAAAAGATAAGCTTGCAACATTGCGCAGAGCTGAGCGCCTCGGAAACGCTACAAAAGAAGGAGCGTGCGAGAACTAACTTTTATAAAGACCCATTCAAATTTGTAAAGAAGTTATTCACCAGTGAGAAGAATGGCACACTAAAAGCATCTAAGTTTGAGCTGGAGAGATATTTGGAGGAAACACATACAGATTCAAAAGGCAGGAGCCTATGTCAATTCCTTCAGACATCCCACCTATCAATCCACCAGAATACCAAATGGAGGACTGTGCACCTAAGTGGAAAGAAGTAGAGCAAGCTGTGAAAAAGCAAGGGCTTCATCATCTCCAGGGCCTAATGGAGTTCCGTACAGAGTGTACAAGAGTGCTTCAGGAGTTCTACGAATCCTGTGGAAACTGATGAAAGTAGCATGGGAAAAACAGGTTGTACCAAGAGCATGGCGCCGAGCAGGTGGAGTCTTTATACCTAAAGAAAAAGATTCTAGCAAGCATCAGTCAGTTTCGCCCTATTTCCCTATTAAACGTAGAAGGCAAGATTTTCTTCAGCATTATTGCTCAGAGATTGTCAACTTACCTATTAAAGAACTGCTTCATTGACACTTCAATACAAAAAGCGGGCATTCCAGGTTTCCCAGGATGCTTAGAACACATCAATGTGATCTGGCAACAAATTCAATCAGCTAAAAAGGAGAGGAAGGAGCTCCATGTGACATTCCTGGATTTGGCTAATGCATATGGTTCAGTGCCACATGAACTTCTTTGGGCAGCATTTGATTTTTTCAGTGTACCAATGACAATAACAAATCTAGTGAAAGCCTACTTTGGAGATTTGCAATTTAGTTTTTCAACTTCAGAATTCAGCACTACATGGCAATGCCTAGAAGTTGGAATAATGGCAGGATGCACCATTTCTCCACTGGCTTTTACCATGGCAATGGAAGTAATCATTAGGGCATCAAAATGGGTAGTGGGAGGAGAGCTGGCTTCTGGAATGCGACTACCACCAATTCGAGCATACATGGATGACATGACAACCATGACTACAACAGTAGCCTGCACTAATCGGTTATTGGGCAAATTAACCAATAACATTGAATGGGCACGAATGCAATTCAAGCCCACTAAATCAAGGAGCATCTCTATAATTAAAGGTAAAGTAGTAGATAAAACGTTCTTCATTAATGGTGAGGCAATACCAACAGTGTCTGAGAAGCCAGTGAAGAGCCTTGGGAGATGGTACGACGGGGATCTAAAGGACACAGTTCGTGTGGGAGAAGTTAGACAACAAGCTGTGGAAGGGTTGAAGAGCATAGACAGCAGCGCTTTACCAGGCAAACTAAAACTCTGGTGCTTTCAGTTTGGCCTACTGCCAAGGTTGCTGTGGCCACTGACTGTGTACGAGGTTTCTTTGACAACAGTAGAGAAGCTGGAAGCTTTAATCAGTTCACACATCAGGAAATGGTTGGGAGTTCCACGCTGCCTCAGCAGAGTGGGACTTTATGGTAAAGGAATACTGCAGCTACCTGTCTCCGCTCTAACCGAGGAGTTTAAGTGCCAAGGTCCGACTGGAAATGACATTAGTAGAGTCACGCGACAAATGCGTAAGGGAGGCAGCACCTGTGTTGAAAACTGGAAGAAAGTGGGTGGCAAAGAAAGCTGTGGAGGATGCAAAGGCTGCCCTTCGAATTGGTGATATCATGGGGCAAGTTCAGCATGGAAGAGGGGTCTTGGTCTCAGTTCAGCTCCTCCTACATGGCACAAGGCAGCCCCAGCTCAACGGAGGAAGCTTGTAGTCAACGAGGTGCAAAAGCAGGAGGAGAGGATGAGGTGTATAAAGGCCATTTCCCAGGGCAAGCAGGGAGAATGGATGAGATGGGAGAGTGTGGAACAACGCAAGATTGGCTGGCAAGACCTATGGTCAATGGAACAGAGCAGGATCAGTTTCCTTATAAGGTCAACATATGATGTTCTCCCATCACCACAGAACCTAAACCTCTGGGTAGGAGAGGATCCCTCATGTCCTTTGTGTTCATCACCTGCAACATTAAGGCACATTTTGACAGGATGTAAGGTGGCTCTTAGCCAAGGACGGTTTACTTGGCGCCATGACCAGGTGCTGCGATGTTTGGCCTTAGCATTGGAAGACAAGCGTAACATGACCAATAAGTTGCCACCTGTTCCATCAAAACATTACACACAAAAGACAACATTCCTCCGCCCAGGAGAGCAACCACCAAGAAAAGGTGTTAAAACCAATCCTCGCCCAGGACAACTGGAAGCTGCTAGAGACTGGAAAATGCTGGCAGATGTTGGTCAACGGCTTATTTTTCCACCTGAGATTGCCACCACAAACCTTCGACCAGATATTGTCTTGTGGTCTGGATCAGCACGCCTTGTTCACCTGGTAGAGTTAACAGTGCCATGGGAGGATGCTGTAGATGAGGCGTATGAGAGGAAGAAACTGCGGTATGCTCAACTAGCCACTGAAGCGGAACAGCTAGGATGGAGAGTCTGGGTTTACCCAGTGGAAGTGGGATGTCGAGGATTTGTGGCACACTCTACAACCCGGTTTCTCAGAGATGTCGGATTCAATGGCCAAGAGTTGCGTCGCACAGTGAAGAACTTATCTGAAGCAGCAGAGAGGAGCAGCAACTGGCTGTGGTTGAGACGGAAAGATTCTGGTTGGGGATCTCAAGCACAACGCTGATGTACAGGTAAGTAAGCTGGGCTGAGTTGAGTGGGGGACGGAGGGGGGTGATGCTGGGATGCCAGAATCACCGTCGAGCCCTCTTGAGGTGTCGTGGGCTAGTCGACGAAACACCGAGGATGGAAGGTGCCCACTTAAAGACCCCAGAGATGTACCCTACTTAGCTCAATCCAGACGGTTGTCATGCTGATGCGCTGGGGAGACCGCACTATGGTTGATCCCCGGAGCCAGCATCGCAGCTGTTGTGTGTGCTGATGCGCTAGGGAGGCAATAAGCTGATCCCTGGAGCCAGCATTACACTTCAGCCATCAACACCAGACAGAAGGATATCTACATCATCATATGGAAGGAAGCGCAAATGGATGGAGACACATATGGATCACATTAGTTTACTGTGAAGCTACGTCTTAGTTGGTGCTTATCTTGGCGAGAGCCAAGTTCAAATCGGCATGAAGTTTTAACATCTACTCTCATGTAATGGAAATCAGTCGACAATTATGTTTTGTATTTATTACACCTGTACTCCAAGGCCATAATTTCTATATTAATCTTCGACTTGGACGTCTTAATGCACGTCGGTTTGAACAATACGTGCACACACGCTGTTCAATCAAAGGAGTTGAAGGTTGAATCTGCTGTAAAAATGATAGGACTGCCCAATTACAACTAGATATTGTTTGACAGTTTTTTCTTTTGTGTGTGTGTGTGTGTGTGCTTAAGCGGGTAGCAAAGCAAACAAACAGCTCACGGGTCAGAGCTTATATTGGTTGGGGCAGGGGTTTACAGTGTTGCAGGTGGCTGACAAACCCAAGATTGAATTGTTTTCCTGTAACTCACTGAAGAGGCCCATCTATTATTTTTTATAATACATGGATACCCTTGTGATGCTAATATTAAAGAAGACGAGGTTCAGCAGTACAGTTGGATTTTTTTTAACTCTCCACGACCACCCAGCTGCCAGCCGATGCTGCCTGAGTAGTGACGGGAATCTGTCCTTTTGTCCTCTATGTCTCATTCTCCTTGTCGACCAGCAGTCAGAGGATGCTGCCTGACCCGGCCTGGACTTGAGAGCTTCGTCTTTCATATGTTCTGTCTCTCATCCTCCTTGGTGAGAGTTCAGAGTGTCTTGTTTGTATGTCTTGTCCTGGCCCTTACTCGTCTCAAGCTGCTCAGCAGCCAGAGGATGCTGCCTGACCCGGTCCTTTGAGTACAGGGACCTGTCCAGCCTGTCCTATGTCTAACACCATCGTCACTCAAGCACTCACATGCTTCAAGCTTGCTGCCCCTCACGCCTTTCTTTACTCTCAAGCCCTCGTAGGCTCTCAATGAAATTTTCTTGTTTTGATTTGTAAAATAAATGTTCATATATATATATATATATATATATATATATATATATATATATATATATATATATATATATATATATTGTGAACGAGTGGCAGTGTGGTGCCGTTTGTCTCTGGCGTTTTCTTCCTATTTTAGAGACTGGACAGACTCCGTAGTCAGGCGAGTAATCTTTATTTACAATATTTACACAGACTTTTGGCTTATTCAATTCTCTACGCCCTGTGCGGGCCACTAACTAACTCACTTCTTCAGCCCTCTCTATTCTATCTCTTTCAGGTCCAAGCTGCTGTAGTCTTCGTTAGTAATACACTTGGTTATTTTACTACCAGTGTTAAAAAGGTGTTTCCTCCGGGTGCAGTAAACCAGGAACATAGGTAGAGTAAGTAGAAACTCCCTCTGCTGGAGTGAGCCGGACCCACGGGTAAGTATAGTAGAAACTCCCTCTGTTGGAGTGAGCTGGAACCACAGGTGAGTAGAGTAGAAACTCCCTCTGCTGGAGTGAGCTGGAACCACGAGTAATCTTGGTGCAGGCTCCCTCTGCTGGAGTGTTCCAGAAACACAGGTGAGTTGGGTACAGGTTCCCTCTTTGATAATCTCCTGGAACAGAGTCAAACAGACAACCAGAAACTTCCCTTGCTGGAATGATCCAGGGGCATACACACTTATGAACAAGTGGTTATGGGGAAGCTGCCACCACTGACGAGTTCCAGAATGCCTGTAGAATGAAGCTGGCCTCCTTGACAGAACGGTGAAGTAATGGAAACCCCGTGGAACGGCGGGGTTTGAACAGAACAGTCCCGAAACAATAAATATAACACTTTTTAATTCCCAGTGTCCCGTGTCTGAGTCCTGATTGAATAAAGCACCTCTCTCACACGCTGCTATCTCGCTGCGCCTGCAGCTACTGTGTACAGCGAGTCCCGGGTTTGTTTCTCTTTCATTTACCACACAGCACTTTAATACTTCAACGTAGTCTGTTCTCTCTCTGCGCCGACTAAGCGCTCGCTGAGTGTTTTATACTACCAGTAACCGGCAGAAACACATTTCGTTGAAGCAAAACATAAACAGATATCAAAATAAATCGGAGCAAACAAAAAGCTGCCTCAACAAGAGGATAAACACATACAGCTGCACTTTGTATAAACAAAACAAAAGCTATCTCAACCCGAAAATAAACACACAAAGCTGTGCTCTAAAAGACTGACTACCACTGACAAGTCTCGTACTTACTATTACTCAGAGGGAAGTCACAAACAAATAAACCCAATGTTGGTTAGGCAGGACAATCCAGCGGTGTTCCCCACGATCACCCCGATTGTTCTGCCTGGCTTCCTTTTAAAGCCCTGTTACCCCGCCTCTCCAATTTACCCCGGGCATTCTGGGGTATGCAGATTTTCTTCCCGCGACGCCGTCCTTATCTTCACAATATATATATATAATCAATAGACAGACAAATGGATAATATTTAATATGCTTCGGTTGTTCAGATGTTTATGTTACGTACTTAATAAAAAAAAAAAAAATACATCCGACGGTTTCTCCTACACAGTGTTTTGAATACAGCCGTCAGAAAGACTACTGCGGGGCTTCTAGGTATGAGTATATCTCCAGGTCTTCTAGTGTTAATACTGCTGTAGTGTCAGGTTGGGTCATAATATCATTGTGGTCATGAAATTAACAGAACTGGAATATACAGAGGGTTCCTAAGCCATTCTCTGTGCTTGCTTGGTTTTCTTGTCACAAACTCCCCCACTGACAAAGAATGCTTTTAAAAAGAGTAAATACTGGATAATGGGTTTATCTTCACCATCGCTGAATAAATCCTTTGGCGCCAGGGGTGTCTTCCAAGAGGGTACAAACCAGATGGTTTTGAATGTTTTGACACCTCGGACAGAAAACAGTCCACTGCATAAATACAGCTGACGGGCAAAACAGCAGAACAACTGAGAACACTGGCCTGTCTCGGAATGAGAAGAGCCAATGGGAAAGCAGTCTACTGTCAGTCGGGAATCCTGACACACAGAACAAGGCTCCAAACTTTGACAATCTGAAGACACGCAATCGGCTTGAACAGAGATACCATTTTCGGAAACCCGACAGGATAGCAACCCCACCTGAAAACCCCAACGCTTCACCTGGGGGTTTTCAGACACGCTGAGTTCAGAAATGATAGCCATTATTTTTTACTTCCCCTTCGACCTGTGACCTAATGTGAGAAAGGGACCTTGACCAGAAAAATCACCCTGGGTGCAATTTAGATGCTACTATCATGTGTAGCACCTTGTTCTACTCGTAATTAATATAGCTTTTCAGAAAAAAATACTAGGAGTACCCTACTCACTTCTGACAAATTGCCAGATGAGGAGTAACTGACGAGTTTTATTCGAACTTCAGCCTAAACCCTTTACCCTGTAGGGGATGTGGGTCCTAAAATGTATGTATTTCTGTAAGAATCTTAGGAACCAGTCTTCCAATTTCTTTGAAAACTTTTGGTTTCAAGTCCCACCACTGGTCATTAAACCCCCTGGAAATGAGACTTGTTGCTATTTGTACCAAGTTTAGGCCGTAATAACTTGCGTGGGGAGACTCCAGAAAATAACCCAAAGTTATGTTTAGATAGATGTTAATGAGATCTACACCATCACTGTTTTGTTTCATTTCAACCTTTTTATTTAATAAATATGTGTAGCAGCGCTTCATCCCCTAGTACTGGTGTCAGTCTCTTCCTGGTCTGACGTCACCCACAAGCCATCCTGTTCACATATGGTGTTGTGAAGTGGGAAACTGCGCCTCCACGTACACAGGCCAGGAAACTACTCCGGGTGAATTTTTTTGAAGAATTTTGGAGGAAAAATAGGATTGAAGGAATACATGGAGAGGTGGCATGACCATCAACACCAGTTAAAGGAAGGAGGGACTCCATGGTGCCTCACCTGTCTGGAGCATGGGCACCCGGGATGACCCCCTCTTCATGAAGGCCTTCAATCTGGGTGTGGAGACCACAGTGGAAGAAAGGGAGGAGTGGTTGTCCCTGGAAGAAGCTGGTGCAAGCTCCAGTGCCCACGAAGGGGAAGCCCGAACGTCCAGCACCCACGAATAAAAAGGTTGAAACAAAACAAAACAAAACACTTTACAAAAACAAAATGGCACATTGGCCAAAACAAACAGTGAACCGAACAAGTATTGTGCTGAGATAAATCAACATGAGTACCAATTGTTTTATTTATCTATTTTTTATTACTGCTGATACAAACAAGTCCTGTAAAGATTGTGAATTGCATTTCTGACCTGAACACATTGTACACCAAATCAAAACATTACTGTCATCATGAAGCCAGATTAAGTCTTTCTTCCACGCCACTCTATATTTTCGTCTTAATTTTTTTTCCATAATTTCTTTCTTTATCATTATTGATTTAAACGCTTTACTTTTGGCTTATTGGTGCAGTTGGTTGCTTAGTTGTAAAAAACAACAAAAAAAAAGGTAACGAGTATTACCAACAGCACTTCAGTACGTAGTCTCAGGTGCTGACTGTGCAACAAAGACGACATGCGGCGGGAAAGTTTGGACGAGTTCAATTACGCCGTTATCTGGGGCTGGGTATGTTTTTAAAAATAGGTTTGTAAATTCGGTTCCCTTTCAATTCGAAGACGACCACCAACGTGACTATGGGATATCCCTTCCCATTGGGTAGGTATCCTGAGCTGCCAATAGGCCCCTTCCTGGGATGACACACTCTTTCCCGCCCACCAAGGGGTTAAAACCGTCATCCTGAGGAAGCCATTAATCTTTTTCCTTCTCAAGACGGTACGGTAAGACCTCTTGTGTATTGATAGAAACAGCTTCTGAGTCGTGTTGTATTTCCCTTGCATTCGTGCTGAAATCCTGGAATCACCGACTCTCTATTCGAGTCTCTTCTCCTGTCTTTCAGCAGCCTCTTCGCTGGCGTTGTAGGCTGCTCTGTCTTTACTGTCTGTCGTGTGTGAGCAACTGCCTGTGCAGTCACCCCGTGATTGTCTTTTCTTTCTTGAGAGAATACAGTTCCTCCACGGGGCTAGGCCTTGCTGCATCCCTGCTGTCGAGTGATTCCCCCAGCCGCCATTTGGCAGCTGAAGTGGGCCTTCTTGTTTGGCTGCCGCTGAGCGACCCCCGTCTCTGTGTTAGACTGCATGGCCCTGTTCAAGGTCATGCTGTGGATTAGCTGCAGCGCGGTTGTTTACTACAGCCATCCAGCCATGTTTTCCTCCACTGGGCTCTGTTTACATTCATCCAGCTGTAGAGTAGACCTCGTCGGCTGCGTAGGCCCGCCCACCTCGGTGAGTCGGGCCTTATAAACAAACAACAGTGTGTTCTCCCCCATCTCTACCGTGTGTTTGCTGCCTGCCTTCAACTCGCCCACCACGGCTCCAGTCCTTGTGTCTCCCTGTATACGCTATGCACTGACCAGGTGCGTGACCACGCGGTTAGAGTAGGCACCATTGCATAGCTGCCCCCGGTGCTTTGGTACCTTGGTGCACGCATAGCCCTTGGTACTCCGGTATCTCAGTGCGCACGGTGCTCATTGCACACGGCACATGGTGCCCAGCGCTACAGCACCAGTGCACGGTGCACATAGTGCCCACGGTACTCGGTACGCATGGTGCACACAGTGCTCGGTGCCGACCGCTACAGCGCCAGTGCACGAACACACGGTGCCGCACGGTACATGCTCACTGTACTCGGTGCTTACGGTGCTCGGTATGCACGGTACACACGGTGTTTGGTGCACATGGTGCACACGATACACGGTACGGCCAGTGCAAGCAGTGTTCGGTGTACGCTGTGTTCATTCGATGCAGAACACCGAACTTGTGTCGGTCAAGTCAGGGTTCCACCCCTGTACGGCCTGCAAGGCTAAGATCCCAAAGAGGATAGGCATAGCCTCTGCGCACGGTGCTTGGGTGTCCAGCATGTCACCTTGGCCCTTGAGAGAGAGGTGGACTGCAGCATCTGTGCGGCTTTTCAGCCCCAGGTGAAGGAGAACAGGTTGGAGAGGGCCACAAGGACGAGTTCCGCGTCCTTGGTGGCCGGACCGTCGGCGGCTGTTGGATCCCCAGAGCCTCTCCTTCATGATTTGTTCCAGGACCCTCTGCTGGGCATCCCCAGCGTACAGGCCACCCGTAGTCACTCCCTATCTCCACAGGTGAGCAGGGCTCATCCAGCCTCAACCCCAAGCGTGCTGAAGCGGGCCAGACAGCTTGCCTCCTTGAAAGGCGCAGAAAAAAAGCTGGGACTAGCGGGGTTCCCCCCAGTAGACTCCACCATTGCGGTCTTGGTTAAGGCCCCGTCGTTGGGAGGATTAGCCAGAGACCCGACATGCCCGAACCCGCAGTGCAGGGTGACGGAAACGCATCTCAGGCGGGCGTATGCAGGTGCTGGCTTGCCCCCACCTGGGAGGGTAGCCGCACATTCCACTAGAGGGTTATCTACATCTTGGGCCCTCTTCAGAGGGGCCTTGCTGTCTGATATCTGTACTGTGGCTAGCTGGGCTACTCCACATACTTTCTCCAGGTTCTACCGTCTTAATGTGGTTGATCCTTCCTGGCCTTCGATAGGCACAAGGGTCCTAGAGGTTGCACGCTCGCACCGCTAACCTTCGGTTATTACCCACGGTTAGGCTATTATGAAGTGTCCCTCATATGCTGCTGTTCCTTCTCCCTCGCGACGGCTCTGGTATACATTTCCCATACGTAATGTTTTGGTGGTCGTCTTTGAATTGAAAGGAAACGTTAGGTTACTTACCGTAACCCTGGTTCCCTGAAAGAGAAGATGGCCACCAACCATGAGGTCGCATCGGTCGCCCTCACAGATTCAATGGAAAAAGAGAAATGGCTTGGCGGTTTTAACCCCTCGCTGGACGGGACCGAGTGCGTCATCCCAGGAAGGGGCCTATGGGCAGCTCTGATATAGAGAGCTCAGAATACCTACCCAATGGGCAGGGATATCCCATAGTCATGTTGGTGGTCGTCTTCTCTTTCAGGGAACCAGGGTTACGGAAGGTAACCTAATGTTTTCAGCTTTTTGGTACACTGACCCATATTCCTGCGCTCATGAAACGGAAGCCATGTGCACTATACTACATACATTATACAGATAAAAATGTTACCGGCCCAAGTGGGCCTGTGGTGCTTCATAACTACCGGCCAAACTGCAATCTCTAGCGGCCCCGGGCCATGGTTAATGTCGAACCGTGCTGGTAAAGGACGGGGCAAAGCATGTCAACAAAATCACAGCACAGGACAAAGTTAGTTTGCTCACGTTTGCACCAAGTTTTTTCTTCAAAATCAGGGTTTGCATCATCATGAAAATTGGGCCGTAGAAATATCACTTGTGATTCTTCAAAAAGTATTAGGTTGTAGATGCTTTTGCCAAAGAAAATACACAAAAATGACAGTATTTTCAAGTGTTGTAATCTCAGTTTGTGAGATTTCTAACCCCTTTTTGCTAGTATATCTTGGATACAGCAATGTTTTTTAAATAAGATACTATAACTGAAGGGCTGGCTCCCAAAGCTAACATTAAATTATGCAGAGATTTTAAACATGGTGTGGAGCTATTATATATCCCCTGCAGAAGATTGATTCAGCTTAGCTGCCCTTTTGTCTTATATTACTGTCCTTTTAGCTTGTCAAAAATGATTTGTCAGAAGATTGTTCTGCAGGCTACCAGTTATGATTTTAAGAATTACAATTATGAAATCTGGAAAAAAAAACTTAATAGATAATAGTCTGGCAGAACAATTATTTTTAAAGAACAGTTTTTCAGTGAAGTACCATAAGTCACAAATTGATAAGCTATTAAGATTTTCATCATATGTGGTTCTAATTTGTATGTTGTATATTGGCATATTGGCTCTCCTCCTCCCACTCCCATCCCCCCTGAAAGCTGCCTTTCATCTGAGGTGGTTGATAATGAAAAAATCTCATATCTGCTTATGTTGTAATACAAACACAGTGAAAAAGGAAACCCACCCTAGAGTGACACATAATATGCAACAATAACCTAGATGCAGCTGAATGCACTTGGAAGGTATTTTATCATCCAGCTGTGACCATACTTTTTCTCTCTCACCAAAGGATCAGTTTTTTCCTCTATTAAGCAGAAATTATAGGAGAAATTCTATTGCTAGGGTTTTTCCTGTTATGGTCCTGATAGAAGGCATTACAGTAGGTGCAGAGGGCAGCTGTTATCATTCTTTGAACCAGTAATTGCCCATCTCCTGCTCTACCAGAATGGCTATTTGCAAAGAGCTGAAAGATAACATGTTTGCCTCATTACGCAGTGTTAATTTGGCCTATAGTTTTCTGCTGATGTGTTGTAAAGCCCCTTGTGGCAGGGTAAAGGGAGGGGGCGGGAGGTGGGGGAATTGGTGCTACTTTTTCATTCATTGTTCAATTTTTCATAAAGATGGCTGTTTGGGGGCTTGTTCCTGAGGAGACTGTTTTGTGGGGACGGCCACATGGGATAGAGGCAGACACACTTACACGCATTTAAACCACTCCCCATTTCTATCAAGCAGCTGGGGTTTGTTCAGCTGGAGATGCATAGTGCTGCGATGAAGGGAGGGGCGATTAAGCTGTTGTTTGATTTAGTACCTGACAACATGGTCAATAATGCATCCATAGCACAGCAGTGCGAATGAAAGGTGAGCTGTTTGTTGTGGAGTCCAGTCTGCTTTGCAAGTGGGTTATAGGAACACATGCTGGTGAGTGTGATGTCTTCTATATCTATTGCAATAGCACTGGGTTGAACAAAAGAACAGTGGTGCTTCTTATCCAGTGCTTGTGTTTACTGGTATTCTGGCTAGAGGGTGTGTTTGTGTTTGCAGCAGTTGTTTGCCTTATACAGTAAATTATAGATTTTCAGGGAAAACAGTTGTATTTCTGCTGCGTGCAATTGCTGAATTGAGTTTATGTCTGTACAGTACGGTCCTGGAAGGGATATTTTGACAGAACAAGGTTTTTTTTGTTCTGTTTTTAAGTGAACTAGTAGTATTTGCAAGTGTGTATGTGGACTGTGCATTTTCAAGGTTTTAAGGTATATTTTAAACAAATGAAGATCTGTAGACTACCATACAGTATGTACTCACTCATTTTGAATGATGTGTTTCATTAAATTGATTCAGACATGAAAAATACAGGCTGTGCTGGCAGTGCATGACTACATACTTTTGACATACAATAGGATTTAGTTTTAGTTTTAATCCAGGGCATAAAAAAGGTACTAATAAAATCTGTTATGACAATTACCAATAGCTATTAAACGTACTCATGGCTTGAAATGTATGTTTAATGTATGTTTAAATTCTGTCATCTGGTAGTATGCAATACCATAGTTCCAACTACTGACTGTATATTTACTGTTCCGTTATACAGTACAATACAATACAATTTGCTTTTATATAATGCTGTTCATACAGAGCATCTCGGAGCTTTACAGTAAAAACTCTATAAAATAAAAAGCCATTGGCCAATCAATCCAGCTCAAGAATAAGCGAACGCAAACAAATCTGTTTTTAAATTTGATTTAAAAGACTCGAGTGTGCCAGCATTTCTGATATGACTTGAGACGGAGTTCCAGAGGCAGGCAGCAGAACAACTAAAGGCCCTCGTCCCTCCTGATTTTAGACAACTTCTTGGAACGACCAGAAGTTCAGCAGTCGCTGATCTCAATGTGCGACTAGGAGGAGAAGGTCAATCCTGAAAATCAATCCTGGATTTAACAGGAAGCCAGTGCAGTGATTTAAGAACCAGAGTAATATGTTGTGAACGACGTGTGAGAGTCAGCACTCTGGCTGCAGCATTTTGAACCAGTTGGAGCCAATGTTTAGAATGGGGAAGGCCAGCAAACAAAGCATTACAATAATCAAGAAATAACAAAAGCTTGAATCAACATCTTCATCAGATAGAATAGATCCAGTCTGTCTGAAATGTGATTTCCTTTTAGACAATTTACAGCCAGCCAGTTGAAGTTCGCTCAGGCACTGAGATAGCACAGAAACATCCATCTCCGGCTTTGTAGGAAAAGAACAGTATATCTGCATAACAGTGAAATCCAAGGTTATATTTATTAATAATTGATCCAAGGGGGAGCATATTGACACTGAAGAGCAGGGGACTAAGGATTGAGCCCTGAGGAACTCCATACTTCACATCACCTGTCTCAGAAGAATACTGACCCAAAGAGACAAATTGGCAGTGATGTAATAAATAGAAGCAGAACCATTGCAAAGCAATGCCTGTAATGCCAATATCATTCTGTAATCTCTCCAGTAAGATCCCATGGTCCAGTGTCAAAAGCAGCAGAAAGATCAATCAACACCAAAATAAACAATTGTCCAATATCAGCAAATCGGAGGAGGTCATTGCAGACTATATATACAAATACAGAATATATATATATATATACATAGTACACAGTAAATATAGATAGCATCCATGTTTCTGCGGTAGTACTGTATATGTACAGTGTAAGCAGTGCTTAATTTGTAAATAAAGAGGTGCCAGGGCACAAACAATGACAATAATACAGTTCTTGAACCGCACATTCAAAATCATGCGTGTATATTTGAAAGAGTATTGTACGTACTAGTGTTAGATGTTTACAACCATCTATAATACATCATTCATATATAAAGTAGTCGTATGTGCAGAAAAAATAATTCAAGGCAACCGAGGACTAAATAAATAAATAAATAAATAAATAAAGCAAGCCTGAATACATGGTAGGGTTGCCACCTTTGAAATGCAAAAGAACTGCCAGTGACAACACAACTGCCCCGCCCCTCACAGAGAATTACAGGACTACATGTCTGATATGTGTAAGCAATAAGGCACGACAGGGTGTGGGATATACTCTAATATCCACACGCCCGGTGCTAACTTCCAGGACATGTGGATATTAGACTATATACCACATCCTGAAGTGCCTTATTGTGCTTATAAAATGGGTCAACTAACTAAATAAAAAAAATAATAATAATTTAAAACATGTTTTAATTTTAAAAAAAAAGTAATTTTTATTAAATATCCTTCCGCCTCTGGCCTATAAAATAAAATTAAAAAATAAAAATTAAAAACCAAAAATGTATTTGTTCTAACATTATTATTATTATTATTATTATTATTATTATTATTATTATTATTATTATTATTATTATTTAATATACATTGAACTGATTAAAAACAAAATTTATAGATGTTAAATTGAACACTGCCATTGAAATTGCAGCTTTGAAGATTTACAGGCCCTTTTTTTAGATGTTCATTCTGAACTGTAGGCGGAGCTGCAGCAAGCGATTTCGAGCAACATCACGCAGACCTTCTTTACCACGTCTAGCCCTATTTAGCACATCAAAGCAAACCTTTCTCACAAGCAGTGTCAGGTGACAGTGATTTTTTTTTTAATCATCCTTTGTGATCCGGGAGTAGTGACAGAAGGTATCCATGCCAGATTTGCAGTACTGTTTCCAGTGGCAGCAAAGATGTTGTTTGCATTTTCAAATACTCGGACAGTGGCATAAAAAAAACACTCAATGCCCAGGCAGTGGACTTCTGTGTATTTTTTTTCCTTTTCTTTTTCTATGTCCAGAAGCGGTGCTTCGGTAAGTTCGTTGCCAAACAGTGTTTTTTTTTCACCACTTGAATAAGTGTTGGTGTCTGATTCAGACTCATCCAAAATCTCATCGAGAGTTTGGTTTCCCAAAAGATCAAAACTGATATACCTTGTCAGTCATCTTTATTGCGAATTTAAATATGGCTACCGTTTTTTTCTAAATGATATATTAAATGTGGTTAGTCATGTTTATTAATATAAATTTAAATATGGCTACCGTTTTTCTTCAAAATTCTAGTGGCGTATGGATATCTACAAGCCCCTTTTTGAAAAAAGTTTCAACTCATGGGAATATGCTGTAATATCCACACCCCCATGTGATCTGTTTTGACCAATCAGGATAGAGTATTTAAAAGACCCATTTTATAAATGTTAATAAACAATATTTACTTATTATGCCAATTATATATATACTATAACAGTGCCGTACAGTGGCACATGCACATGTATAGATACACAGCTAGTGATATATAGATACAGAAGATAAACAGATCCGGGTAGATAAGATTTGACATTTTTCTTTCCTTGGTCGTGTTTTCAGCAACATTTATTCAGAGATTTGTTTTGTTTTCAACAGCACAGAGATCTTGAATGTGAACCGATGTTTCATTGTAGCCTTCATAATATCCTTTGAGTCTAGTTTTTGAATTTGTCACTTGCTGTTTGATTTTGCCGCTTCCAACTATTTATTATTTTTAACGGTCTCATCACTCTCGCGTGATTTTCAGACACACACGTGGGGTTCGCTTGCATGTTGGTGGACAGACAGACAGCTGCTGTATTTTCTGCAGTTTTAATCTGTTATCACTTAAACCGGGCAAGTGGCAATACTGCAACAATGATCTTAATGTTCATATTGAAGTAGGCTTTTTCATTAAAAGTTGCTGTTGTTCTTTGTTGAAATTAATTTTCAGCTTTCATATTTTGTTGTGTATTCCTTTAATCAAACCAAGTATTGTAAAAAGACGTTTTTCAAATCAAGTAAGCTTATTTGTGAATAAAAAACGAGTCACAGTGAGTGTCATTAAAGACGCTCAGCTAAAATCTAAGTATAAAGTATAAAAGTACGAACTTGGCAGCTTGACTCTCATTAGTGCGGACGCAAGAACTGTGTTGAGAATTTTAAGAAAACAAATTTGAGAGCAAACATTTGTATGAGATTTTTAACTTTCATAGCAAGCCCCTGCACAAATTAAGCACTGAGTGTAAGGCTTCATTTTTATTCATATTCAATATACACTTGCAAACATGTAGTGATTTACACATGAATGATCTACTGTGGTCATTTATAACAAGCATTTACATCTATACTGCATGTGCAGTCCTGTTGTTGATTTTTCAAATGAACCATTCCAGAAGCGTGGTAGTTTTCAAAAGGATTAAAATAACATGAAATGGACAAATTTGGAGCATCTTGATAAATGAAGCTCTCTCCTCAGCATTGAGAGGGCTCAGAGTAATGCTGAGATTGCAGTTATGTTTTTGTAGGTTTTGCAAATTATGAACACTGGTGACATATTGTACTCTGTACATTTTTGTGGACGTGCATTGTTACATTCCAGTGTTCCAACTGAAAAAAAACTCAAGTAGACCAACATTTTGGCTGATACAGTACACTTATATAAGTCGGGAGTGTTTTATTTCTATTAAAAAGGATTGTCCCCTCCCAATATTGGTGTAAATATTATCCATTAATATGACCTACATTAAGGCTGACCTACTTAGTGTACTGTCTGTTCGAACTCCCATGCATGGATCGCGTTCTTTTAGCCATCTAGCACTCACACTATGGAACTCCCTACATTAGAAGCATCCACTCTCTTTCTCTTTTTAAAACACATATAAAACATTTTTGTTTGAGCAGGTTTTTAGTTAAAATTCTTATTGTAGTATTGTTTTTTTTCTGTTTTTGTTGATTTATTTTTTGTAGATTTTGTAGACTAAAGTGTTTGTTTTTGCTCTTTTCCTATGCTGACTATGTAAAGCGCCCTGAGACGCTCCTCGTGTATATGGGGCGCTATATTAAATGTAAATTTGATTGATTGATTGATTGACTGATTGATTGATAGACACTTAAGTTAAAAGATAAAAAGCAGTATGGGCATTTCTAGGGGTTATAAGTAGTAACACAATGAAAAATAAATATATTTTTTGTACATGATTGATTACATTATGTTAAATAAAATATTTAAATTATGTTAATATACAGTATATATTTATTATGTCTCAATCCTACATTTCTAGGTGATGCAAAATGTTTGGCCATAGCCATACATATTTTTTATCACTTAAAATAAACACAGCAAACGCTTGCCTTATCTTGCTCTTAATTGTATTATTACTTGTACTGTGATACTTGAAATGAATTTGCTTACGATTGTAAGTCGCCCTGGATAAGGGCGTCTGCTAAGAAATAAATAATAAAATAAAAAAATAAAAAAATAACTGTACAAAGGCAACTGAATATAGAAGAGTTGTATGCATATAGACCTCACTGGAAACCACTTTTAAAGAAAATTAATTTAAAAAAATGTCTTAAATATGCCAAGAAATATGAACAGGAATCTGCAGCATTCTTCAACAAAATGCTCTGGTCCAATGAGACTAAAGTATATATTTTCCCCCAAAATATACCACAGTATATTTGGAAAAAAAGGGGAAGCCTTCAATGAAGAAAGCCTGGTACCTAGGTGGTTTTGGTCATGATATGGGGTTGTTTTAGCAGGCCATGTATCAAAACATTCTACAAAGTACAGTGATACCATCTCCTAGTAGGCTGATTGGTAAATTCTAATACGACAACAACCCAAAGCATACGGCAAAGTGAACTCTGGAGTTCTTGAAGAAAATGAAGATTATTCAGATAAATTATCCTTGACATCATGGTCTTTCAATAAATATGAAATTGCCATTTGTTTTGGTTTGGGAAAGTGTGCTTTCTTTTATTTCTTAATTACACCTGCTCTTCTTGGGGGAGGCATAGGACCGCTATAGCTTTTACGATTGCATAAACTTTTAAGATTTTACTTTTGCCAAACAAATGATAAGTCATAGCCATGCTTTAAACATGAGGGCGGCCAGATATCAGAATTGTTTAGTAGTAAAGTTGCTGATTTAGCAGGGGTGTTTTGATCTGGGAACTCAAGCTGAGACATTTGAGTTCACTCACCTCTGACCAGCACCGATGGGCATTTTGCATTGTGGTCTTTCAATGGCAGTAAGGAATATGTTAAGAGTACACTGTTATTACAGTACTGTACAAAACAATTCAGTGAAAATACCTGTATAAGTTCAATATTAAGTAGTTTGTGGCCTCACTGTTAAAGCACATACATTGCATTGATACAAGTGAGTTAAAATGAAAAAAATGTCATCATAATTTTTTCACATAGAAATTTTAATCTCCAAGTAAATCCACTAAACTGTCCCCTCTGCAACGTTCTTCCTCTAGTGGATGTGGAAGAAATATATCAGAAAGAAATAATGTAGTACATACTGTGTAACAAATGTGGTATTTCATAAAAGCACTGTGGTTTGAATGATGCATCAGATGTGCTAGAAAGGCACACAATTCTAAGAGCTATACTGAGGTCACGGGTGCTTTAATGCTGGGTTTTAAAAAGATGACTGAAAAAGAAAATAATACAAAGTGAATCTTAACAACAACAAAAATACATTAGTTAACATAACATAACCTATACCAAGTTGATTTTTAAGTATTTGATTTAAAATGTTAGATAGTTGGCATGTATAATATGCTACTCCAGTTTCTATGGTGCTTGTTTAATTCCTTCTTAGGGAGAAGCTCTCTAGGTAGCCTACACAGAAAAAAAAGTTGCCCACCTTTGGGTTAAAGCAAGAGGTGATTAAATACTACTTTGGTAGAGGATCAGGGAACTCTCACACGAATAGGCATTTTCACTACTTGGGTACTTTTTTGAAATTAGTTCACTGAGACACAAATTGTACTGGAAAGCACAACTGTTCTGTTTGTAAAATGAAGGATAACAGGGAGTATATATTTTATTTATCAGGAATGGTGTTGAAGTGCCGATATTCCAGTGAGGACTGTAACTTTTTTTCATAAATGAGACATTTATTTTGCATGCTTGAAGTCCAGTGGGAATATATATCCTCAGGTGCTGATACATTCTGGCTGAACAACAATGTATCTGCTGTTTGATGCTGGAGCAAAATGAAATCAATATATAAATACATAAATATTAGTGACAGGAAAAAGGTTTTTGTATATAGTGTCGGGTAAAACATACAGAGCATATTGTTATGGCAGCAGCATTATACATTATTTTGCAGACACATTTACTTGTGTGCTCCAGGCAATGCACACATTGACTGAAGAAAATAGCATAGTACATTCATATATACAATCATTTGTAATATACATTCACTGGAGGGTGCACTGCTACCTGGACGGTCAAGTAATAACCGGCTAACCCAAGTAGAGACCTCACCTGAGCCTTGGTTTTGGGGATTGCCGCATCCACCAAAGCCTGGACCTTGGTGACAGTGGGTTTCACCCTTTCATTCCCCATTACAAATCCCACATATTGTGTCTCTGTTTTGGCAAACACACATTTTCTCAAGTTAGCTGTCAGCCGGGCTAGCCGAGACTGAAGGATGGCCGTGATCCTAGCCAGCTGCTCTCGCCAGGTAGAGCTGTGAATAACCACATCGTCAATATACGCGGCTGCATATTCATGATGTGGGTGTAAGACCTGGTCCATCAGTTTGTGAACGGCAGCGGGCGCACCATGTAGCCCAAACGGCATGGTTGTGAAATGGAACAGCCCTTCTGGTGTTGAAAATGCGGTTTTCTCTCTAGAACTGCGGGTTAAGGGGATCTGCCAGTATCCCTTCGTCAGGTCCAGAATGGAGATAAATCTACCCGTTCCCAGTCTATCTAAGTTCGTCGGTCCGAAGCATGGGGCAGGCATCGAACTTGGCAATAGTGTTTACCTTACAGAAATCAACACAGAAGCGGTTGGTGCCGTCCTCTTTGGCCACTATCACAATTGGACCTCACCACTCGCTCCTGTAAGGCTCAATCACCCCTTCGAGCATCACCCATACCTCTTTGCTAACGCCACTTTGTCAACTTTCTGGGATTCGGTAAGGTCTCTCTCGCACCATGACACCTGGGGGAGAGATAATGGCATATTCAACAAGGTTAGTTCTACCGGGCAAGAGTGAAAAAAACATCATTGAACTCCTCAATTAACTTACGCAGCTCTCGTTGCTGACCCGGAAGTAACCCCCACCGAAATGTATTTAGTGCTAGATGTCTCTAGACCGGGGCCTAAATCATCCTTTGCCAGGGCTTAAATAAATTGAAATAGTAAATTTCTCATTCATTACGGCGATTGGGCTGTCTTATTTCATATTTCACCTTTCTTATAGCCCGAATCATCTCTATGGCCCCTGCCATTTAGCACACAGTTTCGATTCCAACGAGGGAAGAAGCAGCATTACTTTGTCTCCTGGTTGAAAAGTTTGAATTCTTGCATTTTGATTGTAATGCTGCTGTTGCCGGTGCTGAGCCGATTTGAGATTGTCCTGGGCCAAACGACCGACCAAATCCAGGCGATCTCTCAGTAGGAGCACATGCTGCACTACATTTTTGGATGAGACTTTGTGCTATTCCCACCTCTCTCTCAACAGATCGAGGATGCCACAAGGCTGTCAGCCATACAAGAGGTCGAAGGGAGAGAACCCTGTCGAACTCTGCGGCACCTCTCTCACTCCAAAAAGGAGGTAAGGGAGAAGTGATGCCCAATCGTTTTGCTCTTGGTTCACAAATCGTCTCAGTATCTGCTTCAGGGTCTGATTAAAACGTTCCACCAAACCATACGTCTGTGGATGATGATAGGACGTATTTTTAGTATTTTGTAAACTTGCTGTAACGTGTTAGACAGAAAGTTAGTTCCATGAACAGTCAGGATTTCCTTGGGGATCCCTACTCTAGCCATAATCTGCACTAACTCTGTGGCTATTGCAGCTGCACCAGTGGACCTCAATGGAACTGCCTCCAGGTATCGCGTTGCATAATCTACCACCACTAATATATGCGTATACCCGGAAACAGAAGGTAGCAAAGGGCCCACTATGTCCATTGCAATGCGTTCAAAGGGGGTGGAAATAATCTGCAGTGGGACCAAAGGGGCGGGGCGCACTGAACCCGGCACTACTCTCTGGCAGTCTGGGCATGTGGCTACATATCTCGACACATCAGTATGAAGACCTACTCAATAGAATCGAGCCAATATCCGCTCCCTTGTCTTATCAGCTCCGAGGTGCCCCGCAAAAGGGATATCATGCGCTAGCCTCATGACCTTGAGCCGACAAGACGGGGGAACCATCAGTTGTGTTATTATTATTATTATTTTGTTTATTTAGCAGACGCCTTTATCCAAGGTGACTTACAGAGACTAGGGTGTGTGAACTGTGCATCAGCTGCAAAGTCACTTACAATTACACTACCGGTCAAAAGTTTTAAACACCCCCATTTTTCCAGTTTTTATTGAAATTTAAGCAGTTCAAGTCCAGTGAATAACCTGAAATGGTACAAAGGTAAGCGGTAAACTGCCAGAGGTTAAAAAAAAAGTTTAGGTTACCAAAAACTGAAAAATAATGTACATTTCAGAGTTATACAAAAAGCCTTTTCAGGGAACAAGTAATGGGTTAACAACTTACAGCTGTTCTGCAGCAATGGAAGTAAATTAAGCCTTGAAAGTTGATGCTAACAATTCCTACAGGTGTCCCAACTTTTGTTGATTACTTACAAACCCTCTGTCTGTATAAAAGCAGTGTTGGAACAGACTGTGTTACTACACCCTCTTAAGCATTATTTGGACAGTATTGTACTGCAGGAAGTAGTATATTGCTATCATAATGGCGAGAAAAAGGCAATTAACAAAGGAAGACAGACAGACCATTATAACTAGGGACCTACCTAATTCGCGATTTCGCGGATTTCGCGGAAATCGTGAAATTGAGGGGTCACCGCGAAATTCACCTCTTAGGGGCCAATGCATACAAACAAGTACAGAGAGGAAAGAAAAAAAAGAAACCGCGTTTAAATGAACTACTGCACAACGCAAGTGACGCAAACTACGTATCTTCCTTCTGTAGATAGCCCATTCTTATTCCTTCGCGTCCTGTGTGCATTGCACTTAAGCAAAAACAAACAAAAAATGTCCACAAGTAACATTTACAAAAGAATTTCTCCAGAGCTGTTAACGTTCTTGTTTACTATTCAAATGACAGAGTTTTAATCAGCCTATCAATGCGTCTTTACTGCTTTTATGTGACCTGTACTGTGCAGGAGGGGCGGGACAAAGTTGGTGCTGCATTGTTGTTTTGATTTAGGTTGCTAAAATCTAGTTTTCAGCATTGGAGGTAAAATAGTAGAAATGGACGACAAAGAAAGCAAACTATATTTCGGCTGATGATCGTTTCAAGATATTTCCCAAATAAACTACATGCAGACTGAGGTAATTGTTTTCCATATCTTAATGTGTATTTGGAGAAAATACGATCGATCGCTATTTAGCTTCAGAATCACACATTAAACAAAAGGCTACCACAGAGGCTGCTGAACAGAACGTAAAATAAACGTCTTTCAGAAACCAAACTGGAAAGTCAGCCCAGACAAAAAGTATTCCTGTCTGCAAGTTAAATCAGTACTAAAACGATCCAGCACAGCCACCTCGCTTCAACCTGCCGCTTACAGTTGGAATTTTAGACCCGAATAGCCACGTTTTCTTTGTTTTGACTCGGTACTCATAAAATAAATTATTGGATGGGACAAATAACATGACAACGAACGTGCTGCATACATTGACTTCATTAAAGTATGCCAGATGCCCTTGTGTAACCGAGTTTTTGGGCTGTTTCTAATCGATTTCCACATCTGTATAACTTGGCAAAGCTTTGCTTTAACTTCCAACCAATTCAGTGGATACAGACGTGCAGACTCAATGTATGGGCAAGTCAACTGCAGGGGGATGCTGCATACTCGCCTTTAACAAATGCCAGCACTTTGTTTTAGTAAGGAAGCAAGTACCACTATTTTTAGGCTTTATAGTGTTCTGAAATACTGTCTACTTAGGTTTATTTAATGTTTAAACATGTCCGCGAAATTTCCGCGAAATCCTAATTTTATTCCGCAACATACCCGTGAAAAATACGTAAATTTACCGCGATTTAAGTAGACCCCTAATTATAACCCTTAAAAGTGTAGGTCTTTCCTTAGAGAAATTGCAAAGAAAGCCAAGGTGTCAGTGAGTACAGTTTCCTACACCATCAAAAGGCACTTGGAAACTGGAGGAAACTCTGACAGGAAGAGGTCTGGCAGACCCAAAGCCACAACAGAATCAGAAGACAAGTTTCTGAGAGTCAACAGCTTGCGTGATAGGCGGCTCACAGGACAACAGCTTCAAGCACAGCTTAACACTGGTCGAAGTAAGCAAGTCTCAGTTTCAACTGTGAAGAGAAGACTTCGAGCTGCAGGTTTGACAGGTCGAGTGGCAGTAAGAAATTGCTAAGATGGCAAAATAAGAAAAAGAGGCTTGCCTGGGCCATGAAGCACCGCCAGTGGACTACTGAAGACTGGAAGAAGGTCTTATGGACCGATGAATCAAAATTTGAAATCTTCGGTTCATCACGCAGGGTTTTTGTACACCGTCGAGTAGGCGAAAGGATGGTTCCTCGGTGTGTGACACCAACTGTCAAACATGGAGGAGGAAGCGTGATGGTCTGCGGCTCTTTTGCTGGATCCAGAGTCGGCGACTTACACAGAGTGAGTGGCACCCTGAACCAAAACGGCTACCACAGCATTTTGCAGCGCCATGCAATGCCCTCTGGTATACGCCTAGTTGGTCAGGGGTTCATCCTACAGCAAGATAATGACCCAAAACATACCTCCAGGCTATGTCAGAACTACCTTAGAAGAAAAGAACAAGACGGTAGGCTTCAAATCATGGAATGGCCAGCACAGTCTCCAGACTTAAACCCCATCGAGCTGGTTTGGGATGAACTGGACAGAAGGGTGAAAGCAAAGCAACCTACAAGTGCAACACATTCGTGGGAACTTCTGCAACAGTGTTGGGAAGAACTTTCCGAACAATATTTGATTTCCATTGTAGAAAGAATGCCACGAGTGTGTTCGGCTGCTATATCTGCAAAAGGTGGCTACTTTGATGAGTCAAAAATTTAGATTAAATTTTGTTAAACAAAACGATTCCATGATTTCTTTTTTATCTCCAATTGTTTATTTGTTCTATGCTTTAATTTCAGAGTACATTGAGACATTAAACTGCGTAAATTTCAATAAAAACTGGAAAAATGGAGGTGTTCTAAAACTTTTGACCGGTAGTGTACTTCTCACCTGAAAGACGGAGCACAAGGAGGTTAAGTGACTTGCTCAGGATCACACAATGAGTCAGTGGCTGAGGTGGGATTTGAACCAGGGACCTCCTGGTTACAAGCCCCTTTCTTTAACCACTGGACCACACAGCCTCCCTGTGTTACAGGCTGTCCAGTGATCGTGGCAAGGTTTACCTTATATATTAATTGTCCCTTAATAATGAAGTGCGGAAACACTAGCGCCCCAGCACCTTCAACATCCTTACCTTAAATAGACCGGACTTGTCCCCAAGTGTGCACTAGTGAGGGGTCATTATTTTGTCTCCACACTATGTCCGTGCTTGAGTGCCACATGTCTGGTATATTGAGAAGGGCTGGAGTAGCTTTTGTCCTAGATGGCACAGTAACCTCACCCTCTCGGTCACACTGCATTCCGCCCCCCATTGACTGGCGTTTGTTACCATCCGAGCATTCTCCCACCAGACCCCAGCCTCATCTGATTGATGCTCCCTCCCATTTTTCGGTCCTTCTCTTTTTATTTGTTTTTCTAGGACGGAAAACAGGGAAAACATTTCAGCCTGTTAGAGGAAAATATCACCAATCATTTCCTTTTACTTTTCTACCATGTTTACGTGTGTGGCAGAGACTGTCATTAATTTCATTAAGTCTTTAAATTTTGGCCAGTCTCGGCCCGGAATAACCGGGTGTGGTAACCTTTCCGCCACCCCTACTACTAGTAGACATTTTATCGGCCCTACCGATTTAAATATACTTTTAGGGTGGGGTATGCCGCCATGTCTCCATGGATACAGGAGTTAGCCATCTGAGCTTATGGCGGCCCCGACACACCGCCCAAGAGAGCTGTTCGAATCAAGGTTTGCTCACACCCTGTGTCCACTAATGCGTGGGTTTTCACATTCCCTAAAACCACATCAACAATACAAGGCCACTCCCGACCATTTTCCTCGCACCTGCTTCTGATGCCCAATTGCAAGCTGGCACGTCACACTCCATCGTCGATGGGCATGACCTGACCGGGTGTCCCTGCTAGTGGCATCTAAAACAGGTAGAGGGAAAGGAGGGAGCAAAGGTTAAATATCTGTCCCGTTGCTGGTATGGCAACAGGGCAGGGGCAGCAACTCTACCCAAGCTGGGGGTCAACCTTGGCCGGACCAGGGAGTCCTTAAAATCCTCGGCCAGTTTCACCGCCTCTTCCAGGGTGTTGGGTTTGTGGCGCCATATCCATGCCTGGGTTTTGGCGCTGACCACATGTCAGAACTGCTTGACCACGATAGCCTTGCCCATCTCCAAGCTCGTTTTCTTGGTGCGGTTGAGCCAGTGCACCATGTGGTCACACAACTTCTGTGCGACAACCCTGGGGCGTGTATCTGGGGATCTCTTTTGCTCCCTGAACCGTACTCTGTGTGTTTCCCCTGTGATGTTGAGACGACGTAGAATGGCTTGCTTTACCAGGTCGTACTGGGCGGCTATGGCGTCCTTCATGGTCTGGTAGGCTGCCTGAGCCTCCCCGATCAGGCAGGGTCCCAGCTGGCTTGCCCAGAATTCCTTAGGCCATGACGCGGTGGTAGTCATCCCTTTTTATCTGACACCACATGTGGCAAAGTGGTTAACAGTGTGCAGGTGCAGGAATGCAGCAGTGATCAATGAACAGACAGACAATGATAATCCAGGTGCAGTGATATTTTATTTGTACAATCCAAACTCTGATGACAAATGGCAGTAAACAATAACAATGAGAACAGTGGCGTGTAATGCACTGTTGTTACTCCCCGGGTTGGTCCCGTAATAATAATAGTCCTGTTCCTAAACACCCACACGTAACACAAAACACAAACACAAGTTATTTGTGAAACAATGTGCAGTGATGTCCAGGTAAGTGCTGGCCTTTGGCGACAGCTCCAGATCGTGTTCAGCCATCTAATAACAACAAACAACTGGTTCTTTAGACATGACAAAAAAAAAAAAAAATACTCACGATTACAATACACGGTCTCCTTCCGGTTCAGCTTTAACCATACAAAGGAACAGATCACTTCGCTACGCCCCCTTTTGTACCATCAATCATGACCCCTTGGTTAACTAGTCAATGATTTAGTGTATCATAGTTCCGCTCCCTTTCTAGATGACCGACTTCCATCTAACCCTGGAAATGAATTGTCTGGCCATCCAGTCCAGGGCACTCTGTTCCCTTTACACAGCGCCCTCACAGGTAGGGAGAGAGATTTATCACCAAGGATCATTTTTTTTTTTTTTTTTAAATTTAGACGTTGCCAATTATTTTTTTATTATTTTCTCCAAATTTAGAATGGCCAATTATTTTTTAGGCTCAGCTCACCGCTACCACCCCTGCGCTGACTCGGGAGGGCGAAGACGAACACACGCTGTCCTCCGAAGCAAGCAATTGCAAGCGCAATTGTTTGCCCTGTGCCTATCCTGAAATCAGACCTACAAGAGAAAGCATTGATTAGTTGAATTAAGTGACAGCTGCTCAGACGCCCACAGATGACTCAGAAAACAGAAGAAATATTATGTTGCAGATGGAAATGTAAAACATGTTTTGCTTAATCCTTGGCTATAAGTGGGTGACACTGTATGGAATGTCCTTGTCACATACTTTGTAATAGGGTTACAATACCAGTGGTGTGGGGATATGATCTCATAGTCCTGTCTACATTTGGACATAATCCAAGTCTTTGAGCATGACATACTGTAAGCCTTTCTTTCAATGAATTTCAGTTCAACCTCGTTCTTTATTGTTTATTGAAGATGAGTACCCGTTGGAATCTGTATCTTTCAATGGCTCCTATTCAGCATCAGCAAGTAAAACATAAAGACTGGCAATTTAATTGTTAATATATTACCTTTAGTGTTAATAAACATGTTCACACTGTTGGCAACTATACAGGCTGCCCCTATTTACTAGAGACTCCACAATGCTCTCTATAAAGATCTGTTACAGTACAAAAGGCCTGGTCCTCAGAGGGATAGGTTTAAGTGCAAGCTTGGCACACATCAGCTCTGAATTTATGCCCGATTTGTGTTTCCTCCAATGCAAAGGCAGCTTCACAGTGGTAAATCACACGTTTTCCGAGTGCATCAGGATAGGTAAAAGTAGTCATTAATTTATACCCTATGTATAAAGTGTTACAACGCATGAAAAAAAGCATTGCTTTTATGCTAATTGTTTTCATTTTTTAAAATACTCAAGAAATGTAGTTTATAGCTTTTTTAAAAAGAAGAGCAAAGCTAAAAGCAGAGTTCAGGGCTCTTTCTAAAAGCAGAGTTCAGGGCTCTTTCTAAAAGCAGAGTTCAGGGCTCTTTCTAAAAACAGGGTTCAGGGCTCTTTCTAAAAGCAGAGTTCAGGGCTCTTTCTAAAAGCAGAGTTCAGGGCTCTTTCTAAAAGAAAGGTTTAAGTGCATTTGGATTCTGGTTGTTCTCTTTCTGTTATCTGTCCATTTCTACACCAAAGGGTCTGCGGATTTTCAGCATTGTGAGTTTCAGTAGGCTGATCTGTAGTGCTCAGTAGTGCTCTCACAAGCAGAAGTGATCATTTATTAACTGTATTTCAAGTTATTTATACAGGCTGATTTAAGAGCTCCTGCAGGCTTTAGTTGTAACTGCTAGTTCTGTAACAACAGCAGTTTGTTTCTACTTTTTACAAAAGAAAAAAAATCAAATTTTGTGCAGGAGTAAATGTTTTGTAAACACGACACTAAAACTGTTCAGAGGGCCAGTTACTGTCAACAACTTGAACTTGTGTTTCATGACTGCATTTAATTAATGTGTTATCTTGTAGGGTGAGATTGGTGTCAGTTCTGTAGCATTATGTGCTGTATTGAGAGAACAGTTCTTTGGTATGATTCGGTGCTGCACTACAGATTTACATAACAATTGTTACTGTCAAGTAACCCCAGTAGCTAACCCCTTACAAAAATTAAGATGCTCCATTGATTATGATTATAAATACATGACCTGTTTGAAGCACTAAAATAAACATACAGAAGTGATGGCATGTTTTAAAGTAATTATTTATACAGAAAGTACATTGATTATATTAAATAAAAATACAAAATTCATATCAGTTCATATAACATTTTTTACATCCATCATTCTCTATTGTTGTTTATCATTATTTGCCATGCTTACTATGACAAGGTCAACCACTGAGTCTGTATCTAAAACACTAATTTCTGAAGCAAGGTGGTTTGAAAAATGTGGCTCTGTAATCATAACCATTCAGAGAGAATCACTGAGTGTCTGCACAAGAACCATGGAAATGGGAGAACAAGCACAAAAAAGTGAACCTGCTCATTTTATCCTGAATTGGGCTACAAAAAATATCCTGCACTTAACACTTCACCACTGAGTTCATTTAGTAAATGTAGAAAATGTTGTAATTCAAGACTTCCTAGTCTTCCCTTCTCTGTTTATCTGTCAGCAGTGAATGACACGCTTTGCTATACAGGGAATGTGGAAGCAATCTTACCGTAGAATGAATGCAATAGCGGGAATTGACTGACACAAGCAGAGCTCCACTATACTGTAGTTATTTTCACTTCAGTCGTTGCTCTATCATCAGAAAAGCAAGAATATTTTTGCAGTGTTTTGTTTGATAAATGAATTCTCTGTTCAGTTCATGTAATATTACATTTCTTGTCTTTTTGTAGGTCATAGTGTTCTCCATGTTACAGTAGGTTGGTGATAGTCAAGCCTTTCAAGAACCTCTTTGTCACAGAGATAAATAATTAATGGTATCCGGAAGAGAATCAAGGCTGTGAAGTACTATGAGGAAATAGCCTTTAACCGTTATAATAAAGAATTTCTATTTTAGACACAGGTATTTCAGATCAAATACATTCAAGTAATGTTTACTACAGAGGAGTTGATTGAAATAAACAGGCTTTTTATAATTAGTCTGTGGGTGAAGTAGACATTTTTACTATAATAAATTCAACATTATACATACATTATAGTTGCATATACAAATATGATTTTGTCTTCTTTGTATGTATCTTTGGTAAACCTGTATACAAACATTGTCAATTATTCTGACTATATTGAAATGCTTGATTATTAATTAATTTCTTGTTTTCTGTTTAAGTTCCTTAACAGCAGATGTTGTCATTTCCATGCAAACGGTTGTTTGTATTGTTCTGTGTTTTTAAAATTCTTTAGATACTTCAATGCGCACTGTACAATAATTGGGCTGGTCCCTAAGCCATGCCAACTGGCTTCGGGACCAGCCTGAAAGGCAGCAGATGGAGCAGGTGCCAATCAACCATGCATGTAATCAGGCTGATTGGATGGTGACCCTTATAGAGAAGATCCTGTGAATTTTGGTTGTGTTTTTGTTATTTTGTAGACATGGAGGTTTTAGTGTTTTTTGGTGGCACAAGCAGGGGCCTGAAGGGGAGGAAACTTTCAAGAATTGCTGTACATTATTAATGTTCTATTTGTATACAAAATGAACTATTTATTTTAGTAATTTGACTTGGACTATATCTGTTCAGTGTATTAATCTGAGCCATGCTAATTTAAAATGCTGTATGCATGATGTATTTTGTTGTCAAATATTATAATCTGCGTTTGAAAGCAAAGGTGACTATCTGTTTAAAAAGAGAATTATTTGCATTTTAATTTTAAAGAGATTGTCTTCTCAGTTTTACAGCATGACTTCTAAACATGTTCTTTAATGTACTGTATAATACTGGTTTTAGTCTGTACTCCTCCCCTAAGGTTTCTCCCACCCTTTGAAATGTAATGACTGTCACTGGATGCTGCCTTTGAAAATGAAAGTGGCAGTTATTATGGTGTGTAACAGGGTGATGTGTTGCATGTCTGGATTGCCACTGAATAATCATGAGGCAGACAGAGCATTGGTGTTGACACGCCGCACAGGTGCACAGATTTAATTTAAACACAAGTGATGACACTAGGGTACCAGCAATGGTAGCCTTAGTGGCACATTTAATAAAGAAAACAAAACAAAGCTAAAAATAAAAGTTTGCCATGATGAGCGCTAGTCCCGCTTAAAAGGAACGTCCCGCTCCAGGAACCTACTATTCTATGGTAACCCCCTCTATGCTGTTTTGGGATCACCATCCCCTAAACTGACCTACTACTTGTTGCTTCCGAATTCCCAGCCTCCCAGTGACTCCGGGTCGTTGTGACGGTCCTGGCTGAGCAGCCTTCACAGGCACCGTCTTGCAGTCGAGGGTTTTCGTGTAGTAGTTCCTGCAGAGCGGACTCTTTTCTCCTTGATGTAAATAAACACGCTTTTGCTCAGCGCCCACCTGTATAGCAATGGCCTTGCAGTAGCCGCGAACTGTGGCGTAGACAATTGTTGCTCCGTCCAGCATTCCCGGGCACGGCCTCCAGCCAATCCGGACCTCCTGATACGCTCAGCACTGGTGAGCCTAAATGCCCAATCGGTTGCCCAGCAACATGTCTCAGCTGCACACACTTGTGCAGGAACCAGCGACAGGGCTCCCTGTCACATGGTGATTAAAAAACATTCTAATGTTTTCACTGGTGACAAAAACATCCAGAGCTTGTCAACTAGTATATTTATTATTATAATAATACTTTACTTATACATACTGTATATTAAAATCAATTCATGTACTTTTCCATTGTAGATGCTTTGCTGCTCTTTTCTGGTTTCCCTTTATAATACAGTGCTCCACCTTTATAACACTGTAGTCGAGAACCATAGGTATAGTCGCAGACAAAAGTATTGGCACCCTACACTTAATATAAGATAATTCAAGAAAACATTTTAAATACAAGCATTTAGTGAACATTAGCCACTAATTAACATGACCAAGACCAAAATACACAATTGCTGGTAGTTTAACAAACAGTCTTTGTTAAGCAATTTCAAATATTTGTTCATGACAAAAGTAATGGCACCTTTACATTAAAAGTCTGTAAAATGTAATAGAAATAATTAAAAAATATATTTATTGCGTGAAAATCATTACACAGTAACTAAGCTGCATTATAAAGTCATTAGCCAGAAAAATTATTTCCAACATCTGCTGAAGAAGAATGTTTTGGCAACACAGCAGAGGATGGAGTTGGATTCGCATTTAAGAAAAACACTTGTAGAGAAAAATACTTTTGTCTGCGACTGTAAGAGACCACGTAATTGGAGTTCTGTCTTTTAATATAAGTACTAGTGGCAATGGTAGAGTGCAGGGAAACAATGTACTGACTGAGCTGAAGAGTGGATGGAGAGGAGAGACCCAGTGCTTATCCATAGAAAATATAAGGGACCTGGAACTGTAACATTTCATTAATAAAAGCACAACGTATGCAACAATATGCATAACTGGTCTTATCTTGATCCGCAGCTGAAGTGCCCCCTGCACACTTTAATATTGTATTTAGTATAACCTGTATATGGATATACTTTGTATTCAATGTAGTCAAGAGCAGTGGTGTAGGATTATGAACCTGTTTGGATTGAAATGTTTTTAAGGGATGTATTTTTGTGTGCTAGCCACATCTACTGTACCATGTTTTGAAGAAGGCTACGAAAGAAAGACTGCACTTCCCTGATCAATTGAAGGGGATTTAAAGTGTAAAGGGCACAGCTGTTTCTATTGCTGTGTAGATCCAATCAAAATGGTTACTTCCCAAGGACACACATAAAAAAAGCTAGCAAAAGCTTCTTTAAGATGTCTTTTTTTTTATAGAACTAGATGTTTGTAACCCCTTATGATACAGGGATTGCACTGATTAAATATCCCCTCACCCATATGCACCACATCGTTTTGTCTGACATTTACTCAAGAAACATTATACATCATATATAAATGTAAGTTTTTGCATTTAAAATCAAAATACATAAAGATACACCTGTTGTTTCCTGATGATATTCCAAATAAACAGGGCAACATATTTTACTTAAAAAGATAATTTGAAGCTACAGTACTTATGTTTTAATAATAAGAACATGGTTTGAACATAGACCTGGATAAGGGGAGCACTTTAAATAAAGTAAAATACAGTATTTTCGTTAATCGTGTGCTAATTTTGTGATCAGTATATCACATTTTAAAAATGGCGAATCTCTCCTCCACTTGGACGATGGAATTTCAAAACTTCATCTCAAAAGAGAAAAAGAAAGCACTAATTTTAAAGATATCAATCTACTAATTTAGTTTAATTAGCAGGCTAATATAGAATTGTTAGGTTTAGCTATTAAGTGAGATTGACATTGTGGGTAAACACATGGCAACTTGCAGCTGAAACAGGTTTGAATAAGATGGATTGCTTGGCGCTTTTAATTTCATTAAAGCATGCAAAACTGGGAATGTTAAAAACCTTTGAATGTTGACTTTGATTGTCATCAACAGTACACACTGCAATTGCTACACTTCCCCCCTGGAATGTGGAAGTTAAACTTAAATACGTCATTTTAATTATTTTATAAAATGGTATAGCTGCTCAGCTGAATTTTTTAAAACTGATATGCAATAAGGAGAGCATGGTGAAATATAATTTTCATTTTCTGTGTACATATTTAATAGGAACCCATAAAAACTGTGACATAGAATACAATGTTGTCACTGTGGGGTAGATTTACAAGCACAATGCACTGCATATGGGAAAATAGTGTCCGGTTTTATTGGCTTTACATCATATTTAGAAAGGACATTATTTTCATGGTGGAACATTGTGTGTTTAATATACTTATTCTCATGAGTGAAAATATGCACTACAAGGCTTCAAGCATATAGGAATGTTTAGACATTTAAAGCGCAATGACAAAAGTTTCTACTAGAAACCTGTTACAACTATGTGCTGCTGTTTAATGCTAAACCCATCTTTATCACAGTTTTATTTGTTTTGTAATTTGTAATGTCAATGATGCTATTGTAACAGTGCCATGAATAAAATCTAATCCTAGGTGAAGTTGTTCCTTGCTAGTTTTATACTATACTGTTTCATTGTTTTATTCTTCTCAGAAAATGCATTTGGCTTTGCATGTGCTTTAAAACAGGACCCAGTGCTTTTTTGTTTATTTATCTATTTATTATTTTTTTATGTATTAGTAAATTGGTTGTGTTTGATTGTATTCCACTACTGTATGTTATTATGTAGGTTTTAACTCTAACTTTTGTTATAACTATAAACACAATCGATCAACTAGGAAAAACAAGAGCATGCTGTCAATAAACCCCCCCAATGTCTTTGGGTACTGTGGGGAAAATTCACATTAACTCCATTTAGTTCCGTTGGCACCATTTCTTTTTTTTTTTAAAGGGAAGCTTGTTTTTAAGTTATAAACCTAGAATTTAACCACATTTAATTCAAGTTCTCTTATATATTCTTAAGTTGTTGTTTTTTCCTTGTCTTTATTTTGAATGTATGTTTTTCTCTTTAAAAAGGTGTAAATTAATCTGTAGGGTAAAAGCTTTGTAAACCACCCCATGAGAAGATGGACTGATATTGCTAATTGTCTCTAGCTTCTTATTGGCTTTGACAGATGTTGGCAAAACAGTCAGTCACCTCAGTTCTTCTGGATTATATTGTAGTATTACATTTAAGTACTGTCAGTTGGTTAATACGGTCTTCTTTCATGCATTACATGTGAGGTTGTCCGTGGGCAGCTGTTGAACACATATGCTAAACCACTTCTCTCAGCATTCACAATTCTGTAACAAAGATAACAGTGCTCTACCTAAACAAACTGAATATGCAAAACATACTAAACTTTAGCATCTGTCAACTCATCAGTCACATTTGAAAAACTGTTGTATTTTAATTGTATTTCAAGCTTACTGGTTTTCTGTCCCCTCAGCCTTTCTGTTTCCAGCCTTACTGGAGTGATCTAAAGATAAATTGGAGGTTGTTATCAGTGTGCTGATTTTGTTTTCTTTTTTAGAGGCATCCATTTTTCTAGATAGCATGCTTTATCTTCAATATATGTCTACAGTTTGTGTGTTAATAACTCACAAGGCCCTAGCAATGACTGATTTATCAATGCATTTTCAAATCTTGAAAAATGTGCAAACTTGAACAGATTTATAACATGTAACACGCACCCATAATCGCTGAGATGCTACGTGTTACATTCAAGGATGAGCACGTCTTGTAACCTTTTCTAAATGCTGTGACCGTTTAAATCTGCAGCCCCACCTTTTTCTATTACTATAGCCCAATAGGTTGGGCCAGCAGAGTTGAAAGGTCACCGCATTTCGTAATTTCTTTAGAATCAGAAAGAAAGAGGCAGATTTATAGCACACAACTAAGATTCTTCAGGCATAGACAATGGCAGGTAGATTTTGATGCAAAGATAAATTATTACAATTCAATATTGAAGCAACTTATAAACGTCATAGAATAGAAAAGTGAAAAAATAAAATGACTTTTAAAGCCACATTGAGAAGAAGCTAGGGAAATGGATAAGACTAAATTAAAAGGAATTTGTTATTATATTTATTAACATAACTATACAAATATAGTTCATTAGAAATAACTGTAATGTGAGGATCGAGTCTGTAGTCTAGACTCTAGGACAATGTATTAATCTGTTTAACAATGTGACAAGCAAATTAGTTTTCAGTTAGCCCGACGTTGAAAAAAAAAACTGCTACGTTCTGTATCTTTTTGGTTGGTCATCTTAAATCAACACTGTTTGTTCTTCTAAGACAGCACCTGGTTTTTAACAACTTTGACACCATTGTCTTTCCCAGCCTTGGAAATTACCCTTAATTTGAACACTAGAGTAAATACATAAAAGAAGCTGACTTGCAAGGGAAAATGTATTACAATCCTTGCTTGTGGCTTGATTTAAGATTTAGGATTAGTAATCAAGTTTAATGTTACACTGGTAGATTCCCTATTGCTCAACTGGCAGTTTAGTCAGTAAGATACACTGCCTATTATCCAGTTTCTACAAGCTCCAGTGGCACTCAATAGAAGCTCTGAAAGACACTGAATAATGAAAACAGTCTTGAGATTATCACTTGAGTAAGATGCCTATAGTCTTTGCTACTTTTCAATTTCAATTTACAGTATGTTTTGCATAGTATGGGGTCTATTTTAATTATCTAAACAGTGCCTGATCTAAATCAAATAACCCTAAAAGCTGTTTTGTAGCGGATCTTATTCCACTCTATAGTTATTGTATTCAGTGATACAGAACAGTTTACTTCATTTAAAATGGATTCCTCAGGACAACGCCTTTTTGTTCACATTAAGCGTCAGTCTACAATAAAGAGCAAGAAAAAAAATAAGATAGATGCCTTTCTTTTTCTTATATCATCTTGAAGCAAATACTATCCAATGCATGTTGTTTTCATCCCAATATCTTTAACATCATAGTTACCTAGAGAAAGGCAACTCAGAATACTTCTACCTGCAGAGCAAACTTTGTCAAATACAGGTCTAAAAAACAAAACATTGTCAATACAACAATAACTGCAAAGGTTATATTTAGAAATAAGGTTCAACTTGGACAGAAACCGTACAAGAGAGATACAAGGAAAGACAAGGTACAGTATTCCAGGCAGGGCCGGCCTTAAGGCAAGGCGAACGAGGTGGCCGCCTAGGGCTCCCCCTATTTAGGGGGCCCCGCACTCAACCGGACTGTCGTGAGATTTACAGCCTGATTTTCAGAAGGCGCATTTTTACAGAGGAAATAGAGGCTGCAATGTATTTACGCTGCAGACTAATTATACATCTCGATTTTCAGCAGGGGCAGGTTATTTTCTCCTACTCACAATGCCCTTTGTGACTCCTGCTTATGACTGATTTAATTGTAACGACAATTGATTTTCAGGTTCATTAACAAACCAATTAGTCACATTTCAGTAGTCTGGACAAAATCAAAATCATGTAGTCATGTAGTCGCAACAATTGGAAAAAAGAAAAATACATTGTAAGCTTTTGCTCATTGATATTTTAGCATATAAAACTGTTATTTTCATTAAAAGATCCAGAGTCACTGCTAAATTTAAAATATAGAAGGATATAACCAAAAAATTTCTTAATTAGTGAATGTATTTTGGTGTTTTGGACCTTTTGAAAAAAAGGCGTTATTTGCAAAATAGAACCAATTATGAATTTCAATTGCTTAACCGGCTGTAATGCGACTGTATTGTCAAAAAAAGCATAAAATCCCATTGCGCCACTGACTTATACGACTTTTGAAAATACATTTTGCCACCTGTCTGTGTCGTAAAGGTGTTTTGCGACCTGTGTTTGTTACATGCAAAGTGTATTCGTTACGTGCAAAGAGCTGCAACTGCAGCTCACCATGTCGGCACCTTGCAAGTATGAGTCCTATGAAAATGCTGCAGTACATGCATAAAAACAAATTAGCTGACATCTTCAACAACACCTTCACCACATTGCCTATACTACTGACCATTCCAGTGACGTTTGCTTCTGGTAAGCGCATCTTTTCCAGGCTGAAATTCGTGAAGACATATTTGCACTCAACGATGATTAAAAAAAAAAAAGTCAAATGTGGCCATACATGTACTTTCAATTGAGAGTGAAGTTGCCATCATTTAGAAAAATGTTTTTGTAAAAAGTGCCAATGTTAGTATTATTTATTTATTTATTTATTTATTTATTTATGCCTGGTTATTCTCACAGCCACTCTGTCAGAACCCACTTATGGTCAGACACTATAGTATTTTTCAATAGGCCTACTGGGGCATGGTCATTTTAGAAAAAAGTGAATATGTGAATGTTTGAAGTAGACTGGAATTCTGAGTGCTTTGAAGTTGTGAATTATATAAAATGTCTGACAAACAAACTGAAACAAGTGCTATTCATTAACGTTTTAATATAATTAATAATATTTGTATATAACTATCTTAACGTTAGTATACAGTATATATCAGGCGAACATTGAATAAAAAAGTAACAATTTCACAAAATTTTTGTTTCTGCTTGATTATAGTACCTTTAGAATAATCAGACAGGTGCAACACTTTTTACAAATCAATTACACACTATTGCCAAACAAAAAAACAAAAAAAAAATAACTAAAAACAATTTTTCATCAATTTTATAACTATTTACATCAGGCGAGGTCTGCAAACAAAAAAAGGCATTTTCTCTGACAGAAATTATCTGTATGTGTCCATGGTATGGTACCTTTCAAAGCAGTCACCTGGGTGCAACCCTGGCTGCCTTGAGCAGGTTCTGCAGAACCATACAGTCTCTCTCCTCCCCTTTTGTCTTTCTGTCACTGCACACTGCACAGTCTTTGGTGCTCTTTCCTTCATTTTTGCGATGAAATGTGGCTTTTCATTCAGTCTTTCCTCTCTGTCTGTGGAGGATGGACGACCACGTTTTCTGGAGCCAGGGTTGCGCACATTTCCCACCAGTTGTACCAGTAAGTCTTTTCTGAAGGTTTTATGGCGAACAGGTAGCTGTCCTGATTCCACCTTCATCAAATTGAGCAGGATAGCACTGTTCACAATTGCTACTTCCAGCAGCCAAAAGAACATCTTCCTCCACCACTTCAGAGATTTCCTTGTAAAAGCATAGCTGGCACAGTAGTGATCCGCCCGGTCCACTGCACCCATCTTGCTGGTGTAATCGCAGATCACAGAAGGCTTGTCCAGCTCTTGAATTTCTCCTCGCTTGATGGTGCGTTGTACCTTCTCACAGTCACTGCCATGGAAGGTGCTCAACATGAGCACAAGCCGTTTGTCCTTCCACCTAGCACCATGACGTTGTTGTCCTTGCTGAATGAAACCGACTCATTTTTTTTCAGTTTGAGGCCTTGCTTCACTGGTGCTGGCAATCCTCTTCTATTGGCCATTACTGTTCCAGTAAGATGGATTTTGATTTTGAGCAGTTCCATGGCCAGGTCGTAACCTGTGTAAAACCTGTCTGTAAACAAATGAAAGCCATGTCCATTTGTTGTCTGCAGCAATGTTTCACACAGGTGAAGAACAATCCTTGATGAAAATGGCATGTCTGGTCTCAGCAGGGAGTCTGTTGTTGGGCTGCCAAAGTAGGGAACAATAGCAGAGACATAACCAGTTTCACAGTCAGCTAAAACAAACACACGCATCCCCCACTTGGTAGGCTTCTGAGGATTGTAGCATTTGAAGATAATCCTTCCTTTGAAGCCAACGGTGCTCTCGTCTATGCAAATGTCTCTACCTGGGATGAATAGCTCACGGCATTTTGTGTCTATGTAGCTGACCACATTCCTCACCTTTTGTCCTCTGCTAACAAAAGCAGTCTGAGGCACCTGGTGGGGGGAGGGGAAAGGTGCAGCATCCAAAAGATCTGCAAGAAATGCGATCTCTTGAACACATCTTTGAAAAATGGCATTCTGTCGGTCCATTCCTCAGAGAAATATTCTTTTATGTCTGTTTTTACATTCAGTCCCATGTTCAGCACAACACCAAAAAATGCTTTCATCTCAGGTAATGTAACAGGTTTCCAGGAGTTCCAAATAGAATTTTGTCGCCGCGGTCCTGTTAGCTTTACGCTCGCATGTCTATTAGTCTCATTCACAATTTCAGTAAACAAAACGTCAGTGAAAAAAAGTTGAAAAAACTGCAGTGCAGTTCTCAAAGTATTACTACCTTGAAATCCCTTATTTCTCACAGTAAAAGGGATTTTTGTGAAAGCATCCTCACTTACAGATGCGCTGCCTCCATTCGCCTCCGGTTGCGCTGCCTGGTTCCTGGTCACTTTCCTCCGATTCCTGAGATTCATCAGAGTCCTCAGAAAGAGAAAATGTACTTCCTCGTCACTAGATTCTTCAAAATCATCCTCCAAACTGCTTTCATCTGTATTTTCTTCTTGCTCCATCATCTGTGCAAGCTCTTCAGGCTGCATTGCTTTTCTCTGTCTCCTCTGCGCCATTATCACTGTGCGTCTTTTCTCCGTCTGTTCAATTGGCTTTGTTCAGCCTGTATATAGTCTATTCGGCTGTCTCCGCCTTTTTTCCGATCAAAGACGATTAGGGAACGCCTTGTCTCGGTTTTTTCCGGCTTAAACGCAACACAGGCTGTGTTAGATCATGGTTTTCGACAATGTCGGACAGAGTCCGACAATGGACTGGAATGGAATTTTCGCGATGTCGGACCAGGTCCGACATAGGACCGCAAAGGGTTAAGACAGCGCCCGACCACAAGCTCAGCTGGAGAGTAACCTGTGGTTTCCTGTTTGGCGGAATTAATAGCAAATCGGAATTCTGGCAGGAACTCATCCCAACATTGATGGTTTTCCCCTACATAGGATGCGATCATACTCTTGATTGTGCGATTAGCCCGTTCTTTAAGATTGGTTTGAGGATGGTAGGCTGTGGTCAACTTTTTTATCACCCTCCAGGTCCTACAGACATCAACTAGAAGCTGACTTGTGAACCGAGGTCCACGATCAGAAACCAAAAAACGAGGTGTTCCCCATCTCGTAAAAATTTCATTAGTAAGAATGCAAGCAATTTTCATGGTTTTACTGTCCTTCAAAGCAAACATTTCCACCCACTTCGAATAATAGTCAATGACTACTAGAAGAAACGTGTTGCCTTTTTTGCTTCTTGGGAAAGGACCCATCAAATCAACTCCCATCATTTCTGCAGGCTCAGAAACATGGGTAGATTGAAACAACCCAGCCGGCTTCACATTGGACGGCTTATATTTCTGACAAATCATGCATTGTTTTAAATGCTTCCAGGTGTCGCTGCGCACAGAAGGCCACAACGCCACCTTCAGGATGCGGAGTAACGTTTTCATCCATCCTAGATGTCCTCCGAGTGGATTATCATGGTAATACTGCAGAAATGTTGGCCTCATCGAAGTTGGTACGACCAGCTGGTATCGCATTCCACCATCGCCCATGGGTGCTTACCTATATACTAGTCCTTGAGTCTCAACAAAGGTAATGCGTTCTTGTTCCCCCGCTTGTCGTGACTGTCCTTCCTTTAGCAACGTGTTGATAGAAACATCACGTGTCTGAGCCTCTGCAATTTCATCCAGAGTGGCAGGTATATCAGAAGAATATTGTTCCTTGTCTATACAGACAGACACGATGGCTTTATCTGAACATGGGACTCTTGATAAAGCATCAGGTACCACATTGAGCGTTCCTTTCCTGTAAAGAACAGTGAAATTAAATTGCTGCAGTCTCAATGTCCATCTGGTCAACCGGGAAGAAGCTTTAGGTGCATTAAAAGCCCATTATAAAGCAGCATGATCAGTGACTACTTCAAAATGAGGACCTTCCAAGTAATGCCTCCATTTTTCTACAGCCCAGACCACTGCTAGACATTCCTTCTCGGAAGTAGAGTAGTTTTTTTCAGCCCCGTTAAGAAGGTGTGATGCATAAGCAATCACTTTCTCTTTCCTTTGCACCTGTGTTAAAACAGCACCTTGCCCCACCTCACTGGCGTCAGTATAAATCCAAAAAAGGTAGCGTTAAGTCTGGGTGAGCCAACACGTCAGGTGACTGAAGAGCTTTCTTGAGGTCTTCAAAACTAGCTTCCCAGGCCGGTGTCCACTCCCACAGCACTCCTTTCCTTTTTAGGTTATTCAGTGGGGCAGCTCTATCAGCAAATTGTGGAATGAATTTGTGATACCACCCGGCGAGTCCTAAAAACCGCTGAACTTCTTTGATGTTAGTTGGTGCTGGATACCCTTGAATGGCACTGACCTTGTCAGCATCTACCTGTACTCCCGCTTCAGAGACAATGTGTCCTAGGAACTTCAACGACTTCTTGAAGAACTGACATTTCTCCATGTTAAGGGTAAGATGGGCTTGAAGTAATTTTTTAAAAACACATTGGAGGTCTTTTACATGTTCTCGATTATTTGGTGAATAAATGATAATGTCGTCAATGTATACAAAACAGCAATCGCCCTTCAATTCTCATAAAACACGCTCCATTAACCTCTGGAAAGTAGCAGCTGCGTTATTAAGTCCAAATGGCATAACCTTGAATTGATAAAGTCCAAATGGTGTAATGAATGCGGTTTTCTGTTTGCTACTTTCAGCCATAGCAACTTGCCAATAACCAGAGCATAAGTCCAGTGTGCTAAAGACTCCAGCACCACTCAGAGACTCTAGAATGTCATGCACTTGGGGCATGGGATAAGCATCAAACACAGTTTTTGCATTTAAACGCCGATAATCCACACAAAACCTGTAAGTGCCATCTTTTTTTGGCACAAGGACTACAGGAGCTGCCCATGCTGAAGATGATGGTTCTATGAGGTTTTTCTCCTTCATTTTCTTCAAGTGCTGTTCAATCAATTCTTTCTTGAGTGGTGATGCCCGGTAAGCTTTACTACGTATGGCAACTTCATCAGTAGTAATGATAGAATGTTTAGTCACTGTAGTCATTCCCAAACTGGACGTACACACAGACGGCCACTGTTCTATCAGTTTCTGCACCGGCTCCTGGCACAAGGATTCTTCCCTTACAGTCAGCAACATAGTTGGAAGTGTAACCCCACTGCTCAATAATGGCCGTGAAATTGCAAAGTATATGCACTGCTTAGGTAGTATAGAGCTTCGTTGTGCATCCCAGACTGCCTACCACTCTGGCTTCGCAAGAAATGGACAATACTTATAGCCGTCTCGCTGCCAAACTCCATATGATTTTCTGTACATGTCAATTTTTGTATTAGTTCTTTGAAGGAAATCAAGCCCCAAAACCAAAGCAAAAATTAGATGTTGGTCATTCATGACATAGGTGTCAATTTTCCATTTGACGCCATGGAAATTATACAACAGGAGGGTCTTCCCCACAGCCCCGTAAGTGCGCCCATCTGCCAGAACGAAAGCTTGCTCCTCACATGGTATGAGCGACTCTCCAGGTTTCCGAATCTGCTGCCAGAGTTGATTCTTCATCAAGGTGTAAGTGCAGCCTGTATCCAACAAAGCTGGACTTTGAATGCTCCCTATGCTGATCTGCACGACCAAAAGTTTTAAAATATTCGTATCATCTTCGGAAATCTTCACGCTTTGCACCACTCCTATGTCAGTTTGCTTTTTCATAAAACCTTTAGCTCCCCTCTTGTCTGAACGTTCAATTGACTGGCTGTTGACTTTAGCCCAATATTCCTTTTGAACCGACCAATTTCTCTCCACCATTGTTCCAACTCTTACGAGTTCAGCAACAGAAGTGACAGTACCACGCAGTGAGCTGGCCAGCTTTGGATTGCAATTATTTAATATCCTGCGTATTACTTCTGTTTCTTCCATATCCGCCTTCCACTTTATACAGAGAGCGTGATAATCGTAGGCAAAGTCTCGTATGCTTTCCCCTGGCGCTTGCACTCTGTCACGGAGCTTGTCTTCAATCATGGTTTGAAAATCGGCAGGTAGAAATGCTCTCAGGAACATAGTTTTAAACTGACTCCAATTCTTTATGGTCTGACGTTCGGCCAACCACCAACTCTTGGCTGGACCCTTAAGAACTGAAGAGAGGGTAGCAATTATTTCAACATCTGACAATGGACGCAGGGCTAAAAACTCTTCACACCTTTCAATGTATCCAATCGCATCCTTCTCTTCGGCCTTCTCACCGAACTCTGGAAAATTAATTCGAATAGGGAGCTTACCAGCCATCATACTGGTGTTCTCTCTTGGTACTATCGATGACGTAGATTGATGTTCCTCCTCTCTGGCACGTGAAGCCACCGGCTGGGTTTGAGGAAATGCTAGCGATGATCCAAATGACACACAGGGTGTACTAGCCTGTCTCTTTAGTTTCTTCATTTCCTCCCGCCACATTTCTTCTCTATGATGCAAACATTTCACCACAGACCTCTCCAGCTTAGCAAGGGCAGTTTTTACATAATTCTCTACATTCTCAAATCTCTGATCTATATAGCCTCTTAATGACTCTTCCCTATTAATCTGGCTTTCCTGGGACTCCTTAAAATGTTTACTTAAATCATCAAGCTTCTCCTGCACTTGGTCTACATCAACTGATAAATTAAGGGCCTGATCTAACACCCCTTCATTTTCCAATTGGGACAGGTTATCTTCTGTCTCTCCTTCTGCTCGTTCTAAATTATCTAAAAGCTCATCTAGGGAGTCAATCAGTTCCGACACTGGTTCACGTCTGGTTACAAACGGAGCCGCAGCAAAATCAAAATGCTCAAGATTTAATGTTTCACTTCCAAATACAGACATTTTTTTTATTATTTTTTATTTATTTATTTTTTAAATCACAATAAAAAAAAGTCTGTAAACAATAACACACAACTCTAAACGTAACCCAGGTCCCCGTACGGGCCACCAATTCTGTAACAACCAGACTTTTAAGACAAGCCAAAACTAACTGATTTCAAAAAACAGATAATTAAAGACTGATTGACAGCGAATAATGGGACCAAAAGTTCGTGGGTAAGAGTGTTTTAATCTTCAGTAACCTTTTTACAGTGGCAAAAAAACTGTAGAACAGTACAATGTCAATACAAAGGAAGCAACATATGCCTTAAACATTGCTCTAAGAAACCTCATAGCACAATAAAATGCATAGTGTATACACTGATATAAATATTTTGGAAGTGAAACAGCAAGTAATACGGCAAAGACCACTCAAAATGACCCTGTTAACCCTGGATATTGCTGGTAAGAACGGTACACAAAACAGTTTGAAACACAATCAAAAAGTATTAACAAAAAGAAAACCAGTCCATGTAAATTAATGCAGTTACAAAGTTCCTTATTGCAGAAAAAACAACAAACAAGACAAAGTCAATCCCAAAAACAAAGTCAATCATGCTTCAAGACAAAACAAACTTGCAAAAACATATTCCAAAGAAAAATAAAGTATCAAAACAAACACCTATAATACTATAAAAAAAAAAAACAATTGTAATCCAACATTGTCCAGCACAAAAAAGGAAAAGTCTAACAGACCGTCTCACCCCTTCCTGCCGTGTGTCCGAGGACCCACTGCGCGTTATTCCTGGGTTGCAAATCGATCTCCGTTTTCTTCAGTTTCAAATCATCCATATATATATAAAAAACGAACAGCATTCCAGAGCTGTATCCGTGACAGTTAGCTCAGTACTACTTCAGAAAAAATGTTACATCGTTTCTAGATAAGCTTAAACAATTTAAAAAGCAAAAAAGGAACCGCAACAAACTCTCTAGCCGTTTCAGGTTTCAGGTTTCCTGCTTCCCGCTTCCCGCTTCCCGCTTCCCGCTTCCTGCAAATACAGCTCAGCTCTCCTTTCAGGCCATCTACCCATTTCCCACAATACCCTCTTTTTATCAATGAAACCCAGCTGGCTTTAATTAAAACAATTACCGTAACTGGCATAATAGAAGAGCCTTCACATAGAAAAAATAAATACAATGAACCCTGATAAATCCCCCTCAAGCCTGGACAACTAAGCCAAACGGGAGATAAGTTAATAAATAAGGCAGAGAAGAACATTTAACCTGGCCAGGTTTAATCCATTCTAATTAAAGAACAGATAATGATGTATTTTTAACATCATTTATGTGGCGGTCGCCACATAGTAGTAATTGTACAGTCCTATTTAAAGCCTAGTGGCCGGACTACACCGACTGCCCAGTGGCAGCCGGTGCACCGGTCGCCCAAAGGCGGCCGGAGAAAAAATTCAATTTAGCACCCCTAAAATAGGGGTGCCAACAAAAACTAGGCCTTAACTAATTAAAGAAAAAAACAGAAAAAAAGGACTGTAAATTAAATATTCAAAATGAAAGGGGAGGTGGTACAGAGCACGCCCCCTAGAGCCCACTGGTCGTCAGACGATGACATGTCACCAGCGGACTCCGCGTGGGCGTGCTCTAAATTAACCCTTGATCGACAAGGGCCCTGAACATGGCCCCCAGTCAAAGAGACCCTCCCGCTCATCTTACGCTTCCTGGTCTTGTAAATTGCCAGTTTGCCAAGAGCCAGGAGCAGATTTACGAGGAGGTCCCTCTTCCTGCTGGAGCCACGAACAGGGTGCCCGAAAATGAGGAGGGTGGGTGAAAAATGCAGCCAGAACTGCAGCAGAAGGTTTTTCAATAAAAGAAAAAACGGCTGCAGCCTGGGACACAGAAAATAAATATGAGCTACCGACTCGGACTGACCGCAGAAAGGGCATGCGGCGTCCGAGTCGGTAAAGTGACGAGTAATTGTACAGTTGTAGTCGTAGTATTTTTTTTCGTGGTACCAGTAGTCTTAATAGTCCAATTTGAAGCCCGTACATCTCTAGCTGTCAGAAGACAGCGGGACAATAGCAATGTAGTTGAACTGATATTTTCAGCAATTATTTTATTGTTATACATTTATATATACAACTTACTGCAGTCTCAATTGTGTTTCTTTACAAATTCCTTCTTTGATCCTTTTTGTTAATTAACTAAAAGTATTTTAAAGTGCAACATTATTATTATTATTATTATTATTATTATTATTATTATTCGTGTTATTATGTGCAGGTCACCACTTACCTTGTATAACTACAGATGACATTCAGCAAATCTATTTTTCTACTCGTAAACGCTATTGAACTTGACGCATCAGATCACTGTGACGCATCAGATCATGGGTGAGTGTTTGAGCCGTGTCTGACTTCATTTACTTATGAATAATTATATTATCTATGCATTCAGACATTCTATCAGTAAACTAAAAGCATGTATCCCCGAATTTGACATGAAGTGTTGTGTTCAGATTTGCTATTACTATTAATTTATTTGGCAGATGTCCTTATCCATGGCGACAGAGGTAACAAGTTATGGTTGCATTCAAGACAATTACAGTTAAGAGCCAACAAAGCTTGTGCAAGAAGTGCAAAAACATCTAAGTGCAGGTGGAAATAGTGCACTTATTGTAAAGAGCAGGTGCCAATGCAAGCAGATCACAAGTGCACAGTTTTCCTTTAAATGCTGGATATCTAGACTGCATGTATGGTCCGGTTTATTTTTGCTTATAAATAAACCTATTTTTATGCAACTTGCATAAATCGGAAAGAAAATGTCTTGGTGCTGCTAAATGCACCACCTGCAAGCTGCGACTACTGGGACTACATAAAAATCGCTGTACCCTACTCACCAGAGACACGAACAACCATTGCGCTGTTCACCCAGGCATTGTCTTTCTTCTGGATGTCTTTTGTAGTCGTTCAATTTGCAATCATATAATAATGGATACTGCTGCACCTATGGGTGGGACGGTATACCGGTATATCACGGTTTAAAACTATGAATTAATCAAACTGTCCAAAAAATGTGAGTTCCTGACTTGGCTTGTGACATGTTTTAGATAAAATACAAGCCAAACACCGAGCCAAATACTTCTGAAAACGATGATCTTTTTCCACCTGCTAAGAATATTAGGTGACCTGCGTGGACATATTTTGGTTATAAAAAGATAGATGGTATAGTTAAAGAAGACGACGCCCCTTATTGCAGAATCTGCAGTCATGCAGTTGCAGCTCTAGGAGGAAATGCCTCCAATCTCTTTAGCCACCTCAAAGAGCATCATCCCATGACGTATGCAGACATTTCCAAAGTAAGTTCAATGAGTTTAACTTAAAAATAGTAAGTTAGTGAATAACAGCGGTGTTTTTAAGCCTTATTAAAATATGCGTTTATGGCTTGGTATGGCAGCTCGTCAGCCCAAGTGCAGATGAAAGTTTACAAAAGCAGTGAACATTAAGAGAAGCCTGCTTACAGTTAAACTTTTTTTTTTTTAGAATACTATACATCATTATTATTATTATTATTATTTATTTCTTAGCAGACGCCCTTATCCAGGGCGACTTACAATCGTAAGCAAATACATTTCAAGTGTTACAGTACAGGTAATAATACAATAAGAGCAAGATAAATACAATGACTAGTTCAAGCAAGTACAAGTGTGACAAAATACAATTCAATAATACAGCAGATAAAGTGACAGTGATAGTTACATCAAGATATGATTAAATACCAAATACTACAGTTTAAACACTTGGCAGATTACAGTACTCTGAAGTACAGGATTAAATGCAGTAAAATAGGGGGCAGATAAGAGTAAGTAAAGCATAATTAAGGAAGGGTGAAAGTGTCCCAGGGGAGAAACAGAGGAGTTCTACAGGTGCTGTCTGAAGAGGTGAGTCTTAAGGAGGCGCCGAATGTGGTCAGGGACTGGGCGGTCCTGACATCTGTAGGTAGGTCATTCCACCACTGCGGAGCGAGGTGGAGAAGGAGCGGGCTCTGGAGGCAGGGGAGCGAGGTGGTAGAGCCAGTCTTCTAGTGCGGGCGGAGCGGGAGAGGTCGAGTGGGGTGTAGGGAGAGATGAGGGTCTGGAGGTAGCTGGGTGCAGTCTGGTCAAGGCATCTGTAGGCTAGTACAAGAGTCTTGAACTGGATGCGAGCGGTGATCGGTAGCCAGTGGAGTGAGCGGAGTAGTGGAGTTGCGTGGGAGAAGCGAGGCAGAGAGAACACCAGGCGGGCAGCGGAGTTCTGGATGATCATATGGAGGCATTCACACTGGACGCGTCGCCTAAAATCGATGGTGTCACAACTAGGCCTTGTCCTATTTGTCTGTGCGCGTCAGGTGTAAATTTGTCTCTCTAACCAATCACACTCCAGCTCGTACCCCCTCGTCGGCATGACAACAAACATCAACAGGTAGCCCCTACTGTATTTCATTAACACAAACAGAGATCGGCATAATGAAAATGAGCGATTTAAAACAGAAAAAAATAGATATTGCCGAAATGTAGTTTCCTTAAAGATAATGGAAACAAATATAGCTACAGTAAAGAAAACAAGAAAACTCTTTCAAGGATTTTTAACAGCAACACAAAATGAGACCCGACATGTTAAAAAAATATCTGAATTAAATGAATACATGTATAAATATAATGTATATAATCTTTATGTTTATGTATATTTTACATTATTTATTTTTTTAGGACAGACAGTAAATACATAAATGTCCAGTCATCAAAATACGTACTACTTATTTGTGGAGAACGGCATGAGTATAGAGCCCTGTGTTTCAAACACAAACTGTATCTTTAAACTGAATAGTTGTATAAAGTTTAGTTTTTTTATGATTAAGAACTTCAACTGTAGCCTACATATAAAAAATATGCAACACATTAATGGTTCTGTTCTGGTTAAAGTGCTTTAGCGAACCACAAGTACTATACTGTTGCTTGTGTTACTTACTTTGCACTCATTGATGTTTACTTTGTGACTCAGATGTAGTTAAAAAACGACAGAAGAGAAATATAAAAACATGGAAATACAGGCTGCAAATGCAGTTTTTGGAGCAGCATTTGGAAATGAAAAGGTAGAGAAACATAAACAGTCAGCAGTAGGGTAATTATTATTATTATTATTATTATTATTATTATTATTATTATTATTATTATTATTCTCTTCTTATTATTATTATTCTTAGTCTTATTATTATTATTATTATTATTATTATTCTCTTTTTCTTCTTCTTCTTCTTCTTCTTCTTCTTCTTCTTCTTCTTATTATTATTATTATTAATAATACTACTACGACTACTACTAATAATAATAATATGCCGATATTTTTTCTTACTTATTATTTGCGCTGTGTTCTTTTATTTATAAGGTTTTAAAGTTTTATTTATAAGGTTTTAGGGTTTTTATTTTAAGGGACAGTGCTCCATCGAGAATTATAAGTATTTTATTTAATAATAATACATCTCGACTTGTGCATCACAGGTTTGCCGTTTCTTGCGTTCCAACTATTTGAACGCCTTTCGTGTGAAAGCAACTTGACGCCTTCTAAATACTTTGGATGCTGACGCTTTGACACGATGAGCTCTGTGTGAAAAGACCATTACAGTATGACAAGAAAATTTAAAAAGTGTCACTTGCTTATCGCGTTGAATTGAATGCAGACGCAACCACATTATATTATATCATTATTGAGTTTGTTTTAGTACGAGTGCAAATAAAAATCTAGTAGTCTGTTTTCTTCAGTATTCACACGCATTCAGATAAATGGAAAACAATGCGTACATTTAAGACCTAGTAAAAAATCAATATTATTGCAACGTTTTGCTTTCAAATTGACACAAAAGCTGATTTATAAATGTATACTTTTTGTTTCAGTTTGTATTACTGACTTGCATAAACCCTAACTAAAATATAGTATCACAGTGGCCAATAATTTCTTTAGCATAAGATTTTTTTAAAAGTTTTATATAATTGAAGGACAACCTTTTGCATATTTTTTTAAACAATGGATTTTTTTAATCTTAAGTGATATTTACTGACATATAATATTTTCTAAACGTTGCTCTCTCAGGGTCAGACAGCCAGTAAAGGAAGTAGCTCAGGCCTATTGCAGCCCAGGTGTCCTGATCAGCCTAGCATCCTTACAGTTCTTGAGAGAAGAAAGAAACTAGAGGAGGCCAGTTCTAGACAGACACAGGATCTAACTGCTGCAGTAGCTTATTTTATAGCAAAAGACATGATGCATTTTCAAATAGTGGAGAAACCAGGATTCAAAGCGCTAATGGCAATGCTAAACCCAAATATGTATATTGATTTAAGAAAGCAGGTTCAAAGCTCAATCTTTGAAGCAAAATATTTTGCATGTACAACTGTCCAGTAGTAGTGGACAACCTTACACGTGCCTCCTATTTTCTGTTCTGAATGCCCCTTTATCTAATCTCCATTTGTGACCCCTGGTCCTTGTTTCTTTTTTCAGGTCAAAAAAGTCCCCTGGGTCGACATTGTCTATACCTTTTAGGATTTTGAATGCTTGAATCAGATCACCGCGTAGTCTTCTTTGTTCAAGACTGAATCGATTCAATTCTTTTAGCCTGTCTGCATACGACATGCCTTTTAAACCCGGGATAATTCTGGTTGTTCTTCTTTGCACTCTTTCTAGAGCAGCAATATCCTTTTTATAACAACAGTTGTGAATAATGTAGAGAGGTGAAGGGAACCTGTATTAACGCTGTGCTAAGGTGTCAGCGTTTTACAATTAGATGTAATAATTGGAACAGTTCTTATTTTTAGACCCATATATAAGAAATATAAGATAAAATAAGATAAACATTTATTTAAAAAATAAAACTCAATCGCAACAAGCAAATGAAGGGTACCTGTGGCCTACAGAATGTGTGTATTTATTTATCTTTAATATAAATGAAGGGTACCTATGACCTACACATCTTTTTTTGCAAACAGATGCACTTCTGTTTCAAAATCTCAGCGAGCTCATTCTGGACCAAACCATTCAATATACGAGAAGGGGGAGTGGGGGAGCATAGGATTAATAATAATAATGATGGCGTTTTAATCATGTGTGTATTAGTGTATGAAACTGGTTGTGAAAGTATGTACAGTATGTGTGTATTTATTTATCTTCACTATAAACAGCTGTAGTTGCTTTACAGTAATACCTCAATACCTGATTGTCTGAATTTGTAATCCATTGGTACACTTGTTAACCCTTTCAAATACCATAACTACTAGTGATAAACTGCGGTTCTGTTGAGTGTGTGGGGAAACAGGGACTGCAGGTGGCGTGGTAGGGTTGAAGGGGGAGGGTGGTAGAAAATAGCTACCCCTTGCTTCTAATTATAGCACTACACCACTGTTTATTTATAAAAAGAACAGCGAATAAGATGTATGTTAGAAAGTGCTTACACTATTTTATTTGTCCATATTTTATTGTGTGTGTTCAACAGGACACTAATTACAGAACAACTTATAGTTATTCAGGCGAGCTAAACAGACCAGCCGTGAAAAAGATGGATGCTGGGAAATGAAGTCTTTATTTTTTTCACATTAATGCGCAAGCGCCATTGTGAAGGGGAGGGATGCTGGTAACTAGTATTGTATCAGATAACGGCTTTGATTTTTAATGGTTCTGGACATATTTTGTTTCTTGCCAACAATATACGAGTGAATGAAACTAAAAAATGAATCTTGTGCACTGTGTTTAAGTTTAATTTAAATATTGAGTTGTTTTTTTAATGTTTTTTTGATGTTGGATACATACACTTTTTATGGAGCTTATGGAGAAATGGTACATCGTAAAATCAACTATGAATGATTTTGATGCTATTAAAATAATTACATTTTAGAGCTAACTTACAGTCCTTCTTTATCTGGTACGGCCTTTGAATACAAACCAAGGTTAAAATATGACTTAATATTGGAAGTAATATAAAAATATGAAATGAGTGAAACATTACATTTATGGCTGTTTAAACAGTTAAACGACCGGATTAACAATGGGTTTAAATAGTCAATTAAGCATAGATTTACAGCCCTAGTTCACACACCATAGCAAACCAAGTTCACTTGTAAACTGCAACAAACAAACTCGGACCTGAAAAAAACAGGAAAGGACCAAAAACACAAACTTTAGCTTGCATCCAAATGAACTCTGTCCCTTTGAACACACAGCAAGCACAATGATACATTGTTTTAAACTAAACGAACCAGACCGAGTCCATTTGAAATGGACCCAGTGTCAATGCAGTCTTAGTTTCTTTTATTATTTCTAAATGGTTTAAAAGATACCTGAAAATATTTGCAGTTTTAGTAACATTTGGCTACATGTGCACTATGATTGTGTATATTGTATCACCAAGATGTACAATTGATAAAAATAACTTGAAAAGTTAACAGGAGATGCCAGTATGAAAGGTGCGTTCTATTTAACACAGACTGCATACACCATAAGTGGTATTCTGGCAGTTAGCTTTCGTAGCCTACTATATATGGAAAAAAGTTATTGTAAAATTATTTTTATTCTGTATTTAAAAAGCATTCTTACTGTATGCACACATATTTTGGGGTAATTGTGTTTTACATACAAATCTAAGCTGGTTTAAATTTGCCGTTGGCTACAGAATACTGTACGTGATTATGCCTGTTATCCGTCTCTTCCAGAAACCGCCTTTCACCACCAACTTTATAAACGGTGGTCTTCAGGTTATTAATAGCCCTGTACTTTATTATTATTATTTATTTCTTAGCAGACGCCCTTATCCAGGGCGACTTACAATTGTTACAAGATATCACATTATTTTTACATACAATTACATTATTTTTTACACATTATTTCTACATACAATTACCCATTTATACAGTTGTGTTTTTACTGGAGCAATCTCGGTAAAGTACCTTGCTCAAGGGTACAGCAGCAGTGTCCCCCACCTGGAATTGAACCCACGACCCTGCGGTCAGGAGTCCAGAGCCCTAACCACTACTCCACACTGCTGCCCTATACTACTCCACACAGCAGCCCTACTGTTGTACTTGGTGGTAGCAGAAAGAATTCAGGAAAGGCAGAGGCTCCAGTGACACCTGCTGGTGAACAGATGTATTTCAGTTAAAAATCTTTCAAATTCCAGTTTGTAGCGCCCTCTAGTGTTCAACATACAAAATGCCCATTTAAACAAATTGCACATCATAGCCACCTCAATCGTGCTGTAAATTCTGCCGGAGCATTTTGCGTCACTGTGGTCAGAACATGCAGTTCCCACTGTATTTGAAAATGCCCTAATGTCCACCTGAGACTTTAAGTGACTTAAATCATACCAGACTAAAACAACCACCCTAATCATCAAATATTAGTTTTATCCAATGATGCCAGAAAGCACCTAGGTTATGTATCACCATAACAAATTAAACCCTGTATTGTATGTTTTTGCTGTCTGCCGCATTTAATAAATCAGATACATGCGGGGGAGCTTTTTAAAAATGCTATACGTCCCATGTTCTGGTTTTTGAGAACCTTACTGCTGAAAGGGTATAAATGCTCTAAAAGTAGCTAATGAAACAATTGGCTGACATTTTTCCTTCATGCTGACTAAGCATCAATTTAGCTGACTATCAAGGTTGACCATCTGTTAAAGCAGCATAGAAGAACAATTCCAGAACCAGTTATTTTACAGATTAATATTGCTTTCAGGTTCTTGATGTTACTAAAGGTGGGTTTAAGCAATGGGAATAGTCATTCATTATAATGTCTGTGATTGCTGTGATTTCATCTGTTGTCAGTCTGTTCCAACATAGCCATCTGTACACTACAGTCTTTTTTATCACAGGAGGCCTTTTGGCAGAAAATCCAATTCCCTGTGGAGTATTCCACTAGATTGAAAGCAAAACGTATTCCGATCTAACAGATCCCACCAGATTAGTTTTTCTACGAGCTGTAGTACATGGAACATTCAGATAGCCTTACCAAAGATGTATATGCAAAAATCTGTTTTTAACACTTTACATATGCCACTTGTAATGGTCTATTAGTCCTACATGCATTTTGCCTGATTGGCTAGTTGTAAGGATGATTAAGTAAGGACAGACAGTGCAGGTAGTGAATTCCATTTGAATACAAAATAGAAAGAGCAGCGTATAATTAGGGATTTCTATCAGCACATCAGCACATGTCTCTGTAGAAGAAATACTCATTGATGTTTGAAATGCAAATGTAAATTACATTTACTGAGCAATAGGAATGATTAAATCAGTAGACAAACCCCATGGCTCACAAATGCCCTCATTTAATTAGATTTTCACCCGTTTTCTCAGAAACTGCTACAGCAAAGGTATTCTTTTCTTTATTTTAAAAGTTGAAATCTGCATATTTATCATGACCACTTCTCACACTGACTATTCTAAAATGAAAAATGTATGTTTTGAATTGGTTGTATTTAACTTGGCATAGCTGTTAAGACAATGTACAGAGCCACAAATTCAATCATAGCTGATTTAACCACATATCAACTGTCCTCTCTACGTTCAAAAGTGACTGAAGGTAATTGAAGTTAAAAAAAAAACAGTAAGTAGACACTATAATATATAATATATATTATTCATGTTCTGTACTGGCAAATTGAGGTTGGGTGGTAGAGTTCATGCTTATATATGTATATTATTACGTAGGCCTAAATGTTCGTCTGGGTTTTCAGATGTTGGTAATATGGTGAGTGAAGATTATCGGGCACACATTTCGTTGTTGATTTACTGACAAGTTGAATGGGTTTGGTTCTGGCGATATTGTTTATATATACTGTATATTTTGTTGACAGTTCATAATGCTCTTCTGATACCTCTATACATTTTTGTGTTTGAATCTTCAAGAAAACACAAAAACAATCCATATTTAGCCCTTATGATTAGGATTTGTTTTGTGTTTTTTTTTTCTTTTTCCTTTTATTACCATGAATCCTACTGCACTTTTGATGTTGATGGTTGTAGTACTGAAGACAAATCCTGACATTGTACAATAAATTGATACTGACATGCACACACTGCTTTCCTCCAATAGTTTCCTGTAATGAGTAAGACATTGAATCAATTCCATTTTCGTTTCTTAAAGAAGAACACAAATGTAAATTACTGGAGAAATATTAATATACATCAGATCACTATCCAATTAGTAAATGTGCCTTCCAATTCAGTGCATCAAATACAGTAGCTGTATTCATATTCGTAGTCTGAGTTGTAGTCATAGTCTGTGCTTCTCACAGATTTGTAATATTAAAATACTAAATGGGTGGTACAGAATTAGAACAGGTCAGCTACAAGAAAGACCTTTGAAACCAGGCAAACAGAATGCTAGGCTGTATAGCCTAAGTGTACAAATCAAGGAAGGCTAATATGAGATTGAATGATGACTGGTGAGAACACACTCAGAATACTCTGTTATACTTACTATAGACATTGTGACTTTAGAGTCCAGCGAAGTGCAACCAGACAAACCCCAGTGCTAAAAGGTATGAGTTGAGACCAGGACCTGAGGATACAGTTGGAAGTTGAATTGGGTAGCATGCACTATTGTTCAAAGAGAGTGGTGAGTATATGTGATGGGTTACCAAACCACATTTGGGCAATTTCCATGGAAAAAGAAAAATAAGTCTTAGCTTTTTCTCACGCTATTTTGGTAGTAGTTTTGGGTAGTGTTTGTTTTCTATGTAGTTTTCTTTTAGCCACATAAATTCTCCTTCCAAATGCAAATAACCTAATTAATATTAAAATACAGCAGGGTATATTTAAATGTTTCTGTCTGACTTCCAATTTGGCCTTGCGCAATGACTGACATCTTGCAGCTTTCTTAAACTGGGTTTCTAACAAAGTTTGTAGGTTGTGTTGAAGAACCGCAAGTGCAGCCTGCCTCATTTGGCCTCCAATTTTTTGTAATAAAAAGCAAGGAAAAAAAAAAACACAAAGCATTACACAAATAATAATAAAAAAAACAATATTCCATAAGAAAGCGCTGTGTACTATCCTTGTTTTATTTGCTAAACATTTTTAACGGCATAAATATATTTATTATAAACCTATTATACACATTATTATTATTATTAATTTGTCATTTAGCAGACACTTTTATCCAAAGCGACATAGATTAGGGGTGAACTATTCTATGCATCAATAACTTCTGCTGCAGAGTCACTTACAATAGACCTCGGTTTTACGTTTAATCCGAAGGATATACACACACGTACATATATAATATATACAAGTTTTCCTACAGAACCGTAGCTTCAGCAATTCTGATCCTTGTAGTCTATGAACGGAGCTAAAATACCAGCACTTTAGATTAATGATATAAAAATGATCCAGTCAAAATGTTTAGTACAGTACATTTTTTAAATATTGACAGTAAATCAGGGTACCCTACTCGCCTGCGTTTCCCACTACATATTATTCTTATAATAATACTACTAATAATAATAACAATAAATACCTAAGCCCGAACCCTGCAGTGACAGTGCAAGGCTCTCGCCAGTAGAATGTGTTTATATTATAAACTCTAACTTCATTATAATGAACCCACCTGTGACCTGGAGAAATGTTTGTTATATCAGGTTGTTCACTATAATAGGGTTTGGCAATTTGCTGTATCAGAATAATGAAGAAACACCCAAATTGAATTGAACATCTTTATACAGAATACAGTAGTTGTTTCAAGACAACTTCACATTGATCAACATTTAAATTGTATATTTAAAAGAAAACAGTAAAGATTTTTTTTTTAAAGTACACTTACATGCTGAATACAGTAATTACATGCCCTGATTGCTTCATATTTTCCATGCTTTTCTCAATGCACACTGTTTCAATCTTGTTACCACGTCACGCCTGTTGCCATGGTTGCAGTTTGTGTGAAGATGGCAACAGTTGCATACATCACACATGATTCACACTACAATAGGTTATCTATGAATCAGCCTTATCTTCGAATTAGCCTACCAAGGTCTTTGTTTGGAGAAAGTTCAGTGTCAGTCACTACCGAGATCGTTTTATCCAGGTAGATTTTGTAATAGTGATCGTTCTAATAGGGCTAATTTCCATTGAAAAAAACTGTTCTTTATAAGAAGAGTTTGTTATAGTGAAGTTAGACTGTATATATTTTGTCATTGTTATTGATATACTAACCAGTATCTCAGTAGTCCATATGAGTTCAAAACATTTCTCAGTGCTGTCCACTGGAAATTTGTTATTTTGAACAAATTTGTGAACAAATGCAAAACATGTTGTGTTATATTGAATATAATATGTTATTTATTGATTGTAAAATGATCTTTGCTAATTGAGTAATTATACAGACTTAAAAGATCCCAGTATCACAGGCACTTGTGAACACTGATGAAGCCTACGGGCGAAACATGTTCGTGACTGAGAACTGCACGTTTAAAAAAAAAAAAAAAAAAGATTTTAATTTGAAATAAAGGAAATAAAAACAAATGTTGCTCAATGAATTAGGTTTAAGAGATCAAGCCTGGTGTTGTCGGTATCCTGCAGCCAAAATACAGATATGCTAATTTAACAAACGTGACTTTTCTTTTACCCATCATAGATGCTACTTGGCTAGTATACAATGAATATGTAGATCTCCAAGTATAATAACTCATATTTAGTAGAGAGCATAGCAAGGAAATCAGCAAATTCTGTGAGAAAAGGTAGGTTGGATTAGGGTGGATGGTAAATAATTACAGTAATCACCAGTGATTGACCTTTTAAAGTTAATACTAATGATTCAAAAGAGGAATAACTATAGTAAGAGTGATGAATGGAAGCCAGTCCCCCACCCCGTCCCATAAGGTATGCCTTCTGAAAAAATGTATAGTTTGGGGGAGATGTTTCTGTCAGTGACACACTTTTGTCAGCATGTAGTCAGGTTTGTTAAAAATCAAGTTTATGATCTTTAATTAACTCATTGATTAGTGGAGCTTTATTAGATAAACATCTAGTATTAAATCATGCTAGACATAAGTTGATTGATTCAGCAGGGGTTTGAACTGATGAAACAGGGATACATATATATAAGATTATTTAAGCAAGCCCCTTGAGTTTTCTTAAAAAACACAGAGCAATTCTATAACTTCTATTATATTTGTTAAACCTTCTTTTAAAATCCTCCCTTCCCCCATTTCTATTTTAAACTACTGCTTGCCCCTAGTTTATTCAAGTGCAGACCATCTTCCATATAATATGCAGATCTTCCCTAAAAGCAGTCCCAATTATCTATAAAACAATTTCATCTTCCTTACACCACCCCTTTAACCAGTTGTTTAATTCTCTAATTCTGCTAAACAATTCATCCCCTTTGCTAAACACAGGCAGTAAACCTGACATCAAATCTGTTCCCCAACGCTTTGATTTTCTCTCTGAATTTCTCCTTTAGAATCTCCAATCTTCTATCCTTAACTTCTATCCTTAGTATGCATGACAATCACAGGCTTTTTATTATAGGTCCTTACAAGACTGTCCATTGTTAATTCAGTGTCTTTGACCCTTGCACCAGGGTAAATCACTGTCTACATAATGTAGAATGGAGTCACCTACTAAAAGCACCTCGCTTTTGTTTTCATCTATTTCTTGATCTTCTGTCCTCAAAGCATGGAATCAGAGGAGACAGAGGTATCTCGGCAGAATCCTTGTGACGCACTCCTATTTTCTTCCTTTTTCTCATGGTCACTCAGTTCTCTTCAGCTAGACCCTTTCAAGCCCTTCTTTATCTCCTGTGTGAGTAGGACTGCCCTGTTCCTCTGGTTTACATGTTTTTCACACCATGATTTTACACTTCTGTTAGCTAAATAGATCTCAAATGTGCACACATAATTTTTAAAACAAATCTGGTAGTACTTTAGGTTAAGGGAAGTTCTCAGTTTCTATGCCTTATGATCAAGATATATCTATTGCACTTGCAGCTCTTGCGTCATTTCATCTGCATGCAAAAAGTTGGTTAGTTAACGACTGCTATAGAAACCACACATCACAAAGTTTAGTAATCATCAAATTTAAAATTATTGCAGATGTGAACTGGGACGGGGAGCGAGATTTTCTTCATAATGTTCTTCCATTCATAGAGCAGTCTGTCCTCAGAAGGGCCAATTGGGGGTGTTCAGTCCGGCAAGATGCATAACCTTCACTTGTGCTCCATCATCAGAGACGTCCTCAACTTCTCCAGGGAACATTTTATTGTCATACAGCACCTTCACCAACTTGTAGATGCAGCTGAGCTGGACCCTCCTGGACAACTGCGCCTTTCAACACTGTCACCACACGGAATTCCATACTTTGACTGGTAAATTTGACCTTTATCTTGCCTGAGGTATCGGGTACAAAGTGGTGTGCTTCCCTGGAGCTGGTGATGTCTAGGGCGTCGTCCTACATGGCGTTAAGGAGAGGGTGGTTCTTTTCAACCTGTTCTTGAGAGATGAACATGGCCTGCACACTGGTTATGTGTCCTTTTGCCCATTCATACAGCTGGTAAGGGGTAAGAATGACGTTGCCTTGAAGACTAGCTCATGCTGCTCTTGCCTTAATAGTACCTCCCACAGTACCAGGACACTGGAGCGTCACACGGAGCAGTGTTCAAAATCACATGGCAACCACGCTGCAAGATGGCAGAAGGCATGCATGTGAAAACGGTGAGGTAAGCAAGGAAGTTTATTTGTTTATTTTTTTTAAACCGTGAATTTTCCATATTTTTTTCAACACCAGACCGCACAGCCAAAGGACATTCTGAGATTGGAAACCGTATACAGTTCAGTAAGCATGTCATAAAGATCATGAAATGGTTAACCTCTCAAGCACCTAAAGTTTGCCAAGATTATCAATTTTGTGTTTTTTTCTATCAGTTTGTAGTTTTTAAAACACACATAAGTGAGGTTTTACTCTACATCTAACCCCAGATAATGCAATATTGAAGAATAACGCCAGTTCGGTTAGGACTATGTGGTACTTTAGCCTCACCAAAGTGGCCATAAGCAATGCTCGAATGCATGACAAATGCAACTTCAAAAATCCAAAATCTTGATTCTTGTAGATCTCATCAACATCTATCCAAAAATATCTTTGGGTGATTTTTTGGATCCCCCCCACGTGAGTTATTTCGGCTTAAACTTGGTATAAATACCAAAAATTCAAATTTCAGAGGGGGTTAATGACCAGTGGGGGGGACTTGAAATCAAAAGTGTTTCACAGAAGTAGTCCCTAAGTTTCTTACAGCAATACTAACATTTTAGGACCTGCATCCCCTACAAGGTAAAGGGTTGGGCTGAAGTTTGCATAAAACTCGTCACTTACCCCTCCCTCGTCTGGCAACTTGCCAAAAGTGAGTTAGGTGCGCCTGGTATTTTTTTCTCGAAAGCCCTGTTCATTACGAATTGAACGATATGCTGCACATGGTAGCGTCTAAGTTGAGTCCAGGGTGATTTTTCACTTTAGGTTGACCTTTGGCAGGTCACAGCTCGAAGGGGAAATGAAAAAAAAAAAGATTAGCATTCCTGAACTCAGCGGGCCCGAAACCCACAAGGTTAATTTTTCTAGCAAAATCTGAGATGGTCGGGCACCAAAATGCCACTTTTCTGGTTGACTTTTCATGTGGATGTAATTCCTCCACTCTGCATTTCTCTTATTTAAAGTTGAATTGAATTCAAGAGTTTCAATTTAGGAGACATTTTATCACACCATTTCATTTTTGACAGAAGCTGCTTTTAGGTAAGGAAGGTAAATAATTCAAGCACTTTTTTGGCAGTATGATTAAAAGAAGACAAACAGGGTCCCGAATGGCTCACCTGGTGAAATGTATTTATTATTGTTATTTTTTTATAGCGCCTTTCATAGTGGACCACCATCAGAAACCCCCCCTCCTTTCTTTTCGGCTTCTCGGCCCCTTCCGGTCTCACTCGGCTATTGAACGGTTTTGGCTTTTCTGGAGAAAAAAGCAGTAGAGACCTGTTTTTATGTCTTTTTGATGACCGGAAAGGGAAAATTGCAATGTCAGACCAGGTCCGACATGGGACCGCAAAGGGTTAATGTATTAATGCACTGTATAAGAAATGAACACACAAACAACCCTCTGGAGCTTTAATAATTGTATTTATTTTTTTACATTCCTGTAGCTTTGTGCAACCACTGGTAGCACACGGTACAGATGATCAATGAAGCTGTTGCATGGTCATCTTTGTTTTCCAGAATTCCCGACTTGAGTTAATCAGCTTTAGACATGTTTGATTAATTTAATACATCAGGATCTGCATGCTGGATAGATGTTTTAGAGTTAGTTTGGATAAAAACGTTTTGCTTTTTTAAAGAATAAATTCATAAAAACGAAAATGGGCAGACCAGACCACAGCTGCATGATTTTGGGAACAGGCACAATCAACATTGCCAGACGAAAGGAGGTTGAGGATGAAACTGCATAGTTTTAAATGAATTAAGATGTGGTCTGTAAATTTTGTCATAGTTGGTGAACAGATAAATTATTACACCGGTAAAACAAATATACTAGTTTGTGCTGCTGGGGTATTTTTCATGTGTATATGAAACAGCAGCTACAATACCAGTCTTACACAGCAAACAGTGCTGGAACTGGTAGAGCACACTCAACTTGAAGGAATGCAGATTGATACGGGAGCTTCTGTGTCTCCACTCTGAACACTTCCTTGAGCAGCCAAACTGTGGCTCTTTTACATTGGTCACCTTTTGCACAGGTTTAGTATGGATGCGTGACGGTCAGCTAATTATATACTTAGCAGCTGATCAGTCAGTCAGGTATTTAAAATACAAACAATAACATGGCAGACGGCACCTTGCTCGTCCTGCCACACAATAATAAAACACAATAATAAACACAGGATTTTCACCGTCATATAAACATATTGATAATAATAATAATAATAATAATAATAATAATAATAATAATAATAATAATAATAAACAAATATATACACAAAGGGGTGGGACAACCTGCAACAAGAGCCTGTTGAGTTTTCTGACTGGGCAGCATCCATTGTCCCAGTATTGAAGAGTAATGGTGAAATACACATGTGGAGACTACAAGGTGACGATAAATTGGGTAGCAAAGCTGGATACATACCCCATCCCATGTATAGGAGGCTGTGTGGTCCAGTGGTTAAAAAAGGGCTTGTAACCAGGAGGTCCCCGGTTCAAATCCCACCTCAGCCACTGACTCATTGTGTGACCCTGAGCAAGTCACTTAACCTCCTTGTGCTCCGTCTTTCGGGTGAGACGTAATTGTAAGTGACTCTGCAGCTGATGCATAGTTCACACACCCTAGTCTCTGTAAGTCGCACTGGATAAAGGCGTCTTCTAAATAAACAAATAATAATAATAATAATAATTGAAGCCCACTATGCAACCCTCAGTGGAGGAAAAATATTTACAAAAATGGATCTGAGCAGTGCATATCTGCAACTACCTCTGGATGAAAGATCAAAGGAATACACTACCATTAATACTCACCGTGGATTATTCAGGTACAATCATCTTCCTTTCGGAATTTCCTCCTCCCCTGCCATCTTTCAATGATGCATGGATAATCTGTTACAGAGCATTCCACATATGTGTGTGTGTGTGGGTGTGTGTGTGTGTACATGGATGACATCCTAATTACTGGAGAAACAGAGAAGGAGCACTTGAGAAATTTGGTGTTGGCACTGTTAGCAGATGCAGGCATTCTTGTAGAGAAGATAAGTGTGGTTTTCCAAGCCAAAGAAGTAGCTTACTTAGGCTACCATATCGACGCAAAAGGCCTACATCCTGTAGAGGAGAAGGTCCGTGTGATGAATGAAATGTAATGTGTAATGAAAACCCCAGCTCCTTGTGACGTGACAGAACTAAAGTCATATTTGGGGCTTCTAAATTACTATGGACGCTTCCTACCTAACCTGTCTACAGTTTTGGCACCTCTGCACATTCTTTTGACAAGGAACTACAGATGATGTTGGTGACCTAAACAAAAGGAAGCTTTTCAAGCATCAAAAGAGTTGTTAAACTCCTCACAGGTACTGATTCACTATGAGTCTGCATGTTGTCTGTATTCAATTTTAATGATTTCCATTACATGAGAGTAGGTGTTAAAACTTCATGCTGATATTGGACTCAGCTCTCGTCAAGATAAGCACCAACTAAGACATAGCTTCTTTTACTGTAAACTAATGTGATCCATCTGCATTTCCTTCCATCTGATGATGTAGATATCCTTCTGCCTGGTATTGATGGCTGAAGTGTAATGCTGGCTCCAGGTATCAGCCTATTTTGCCTCCCTGGCACATCAGCACACACAACGGCTGCAATGGTGGCTCAACCACAGTGCGGCCTCCCTAGCGCATCAGCATGACAACAAGTTTAGCATTTACCCTTGACTCTGAGTGAATACATCACAATTTCTTTCTGTAATATTAAGCAAATTAGGTTGTTTATTGATTTTGAACTGGAGCATATATGTGCGAGTATGCAATGGTTTTAAAACTCTGATTTTTGCCTCAGTTCCATAACATGGACTGCTTTCCTCTGTAAATGCCACAACATGTCCTGTCATATGGTTAAGGTATCTGAAAAAAATCTACTGTTGAGAAAAAGTGAAAAACACTCAGGCTGCCATCTGTAAAATTATAAATAAATGGTTAAATGCATTCTTTTGTTTTGTGGTATCCATTACCATACATCCAACCCATAAGTAGAATGGCCTCTGAATGGTCAATAACAAAATCTGCTTATACATAGGCCAAGAAATCGTGAATTCACTAAAATGGAGAGACAAAACACAAGGCACAAACGGTTTAATGGTGAAAATCAGTGGAGCAAGTATAACCACATTGTTGTGCATCTCATTTTTTTATTTTTTATTGAAATGTTTTTTTCTTTTTACTTGTAGATTGCTAATCTCCTGTAAAATGAATCTGATTAAATCAAACTGTCTTGAACTGGACTTGGACCTAATGACTCACTTTGACTCGAGCCAGATAGGTGACTCGATTCGACTTGAACAAACTCTGTGAGTCGACTGGACTCGACTCGAGCTTGGCATGTCAAAGACTCGACTCGACTCAAGTCTTTACCCCCCTGTGACTCGACTCGAGCTTGGTATGTCAAAGACTCGACTCGACTCAAGTCTTTACCCCCCTGTGACTCAAGCTTGGCTTGTCAAAGACTCGACTCGACTCAAGTCTTTACCCCCCTGTGACTCGAGCTTGGCTTGTCAAAGACTCGACTCGACTCAAGTCTTTACCCCCCTGTGACTCGACTCAACTCAAGTCTTTATCCCCCTGTCACTCGAGTCGACTTGTCCCAATTTTTGTGACTCAATTACAACACTGTCTATTTCATTAGTTCTTATTTCTCATGTTTTGTTTTTATGATTCCTGAACAGGTGCCATCATCTTATCTGAGAAAGAACACATCATTCAAAGCAACATTGCTATTGATATACAGCTAATCTGAAATGTATATTTACAATTATCAAAATTACACTGGGCAGTTCTAAAAACAGTAACATTTATTAGTATTTTTGTACAGTACTATACAATTGCCTAAATGTGTCTTCTAAGTAGCAAAGTAATTGTAGTTGTGAATTAAAATAGGCTTTTATTTGCTCAAAACAAAGAGTGCAGGCTATTTATGTCATAATACAACAGCTGTATTGTCTCAATGTACATGTATGCAAAAGTACTGTACATTGAAAGCACATTGATGGAAATAGAAGATATCTGTAATTTTAGCTTTCAGATCTGGTTAAAGTTCAACATTTTGCGAAGAACAGCTTGCATTTTTGTATTAGTGGTCAAAATGGTAACATATACTGCAGAATTGTTACACAGATATTTTGTGCATAACAGGTTCAGGTACTGTATAACAGTAATATCCCCTTGAAATATGCATTGGCGTTTCTCACATTTCATGGTGTGAATAATGCACTGTACTGCATGTGGAATGATATTTTTCATGTAGGCTCAGACATACCTGCCAAGTAAAATAGAGACTGAAGGATACCATGCTTTCAAAGATTCATTGGTAAAATGCCACCTTGTTTACATAAACTGATAGACTAGGCTGTTGTTTCCAATGTAAATGAGCACAAAATCAAATGCACTGAAGCTCTGCAAAGCTCTTATTTAAGGTCTAGAGCAACAGCATGATCCCTAAGAGATGCTTTTATGCAACCGATAAACATAAACAGTTTTCAATGGGAATTGTATTATTTCAGTAGTAAATGGCATAGCATATTACATAATGAATATCCCATTATGTTAGCATGCAAAAAAGTTTGTAATTCTTTTAAATAATTTTTTTTTATTAAATTCAATACTGATAGAGGGTTTTGTTTAACAACAAGTGAAAGGGCAAAGGCATATTTTCTGAAAAGAATCAATTTTAATTGTATAGCATTGGAAAGAAACAACACAATTATTTAGTCACACTAACATGTAATATACATGTGTTTCTGTTTCAACAACCACAGAGGCAGTAGATCATGACATTACAAACACCCATGAGCAATAGTCAGTTTCCTTTTTTAAGTCTGAAATCCTGCCCTATCCATTACTTTGCTTTTTTTAAAAATATCCCTTGTGCATTTTGCAAGCATTTTGAAGGATAGGCTTCTCATACATGTATGTTCTCTTTTTCATTACAGGTTAAGAGAACAAACTGTTATTCCGAGGAGACCTGCAAAATCTATACTACTTTTAGGTGACAATTTCAAAGACTGTTGCTAATTGAAAGGTCAAGAAAATGTTCAGCAGGAGATTAAGCAGAAGTCAGAAAAGATATGAAACCTGAGAGTGATTTTAAGTGATAAAATAGGAAGCAGCAGGTACTTATAATTGACACAGCTCCATTGGTTGAGCTGTGCAGCGCTGCTGAAGAAGTAAAAGGCAAAGCCTCCTGCTGCTCCACAAGACAGAACATGAGTTTTCAGGGTGATCTAAATGTACCCTATGACACAAGTCTGGAAGACGATGGAGAAGAAATTAAGAACAACAACACACAGTCATTGGAGTCTGTTGGGGATGACAACGCCAATAAAATCCAGTCAGAAGTCATCAATACTGAAGAAAAGGATCAAGAATGTGAAAGGAGAACCAGGGAAGCTGTAAATGTTCCTCTTGTGTCCCAAAATGAGGGGCAAGATAAAATCATTATCTGGGGTACAGTGTCTCAGCATGGTGATCCTGATATGGAGGAATTTGAGCTGCTTGAGTGCAGAGAGCTTAGTGATAGCTGCTTGACCGATGATGCTAAGGGTACATTTATGGATACATTGGAAACCAGATCAAAATATCACCAGTCTAACACTTCTGCTTCTGCTCAAGCCGTTTCTTCAGAGACATGGGTTCAGGTGTCAGCAGAACTTGAAACACAAAATAGCAAAGCTGCTGCACAGCTTGGATATCATGATTCCCGATTATCTTTAGAAATCTGTGAGAGTCCTCCTGTAGAAACAGGAGTTTCTACAAAACAAGATATTATTTGTGCTTCAGAGAATGATATATTTATTAATTGTCTTTCTGCACCACTGGATGCATTTGGAAGTTCGATAAGCACTGTCCACAGCATGAAAAAAACACAAATGATGGGAACAGATCAGTTTTCACACATGCCTCCTCAAGCATTCAGTATGACCTCAGAGGAAATAATTACATTTCGGTCCAACGCTGCTACCTCAGAAGCAATAAAAGACAACAAGCCCCAGGAACTGCTACGTCCTTCTACTGAAAGCACAATAAATTTAGAAAACCTGGATCTTAACCTAAATTTAACACCTCACTCTCAGGAAGCTTTACTCAAATCAAAAGAGCAGGTGGATCAAGGTTATATTTCTAGGAAGCTCAGGATGAGTCCCACTGAGGATTCACCATGTTGGAATGTCTGGCAGCAGACCAGTGGAAGTGGGTGGACACCTGAATTGTTCAAGTGTCTAACAAAAAATAGTGCGGACAATGCAGCAAACGGGGGACAATCAAGCCCAACAGCAGGAGAGGGGTCCCATGTAGAATATTTTCAGAGTTCAGAAGATGAGCAGTTTTTGGGTCATGCTAGGGTGTTGGAATGTCATAAACTGAGTGGTAGTGTTTCATCTGAAAGTAAGGGGAAGTCTGCAGAAGATACAGAGACAAGAAGGGTTCAAAGTTTGGGACAGTCAGTTCTTTCAGTTTTAGGGCAGTCAGGATACGACTCAACAAATACTGAAAATGAAATTTATTCTAAGACAGAACAGTCTTCTGAACTTCATAAACACCCAGGTGAGACCTTTCAAACAAACACTAATGATCAGATGTCATTTAAAGAAAGTAATGAGGCAGTTAACGCCTCTACCTCTGATCTGTCAAGCCAGTCAGCAGCATTGGGGACAGATCAAAGTCATCATTATCAGGGCTGTAATGAAAACGTAATAGCTAGTGGTTCTGAGATCCATGTTACAGCCACATCAAATACACAGACAGATAAAAGGATGCTGTTTGGAAAGAAACTCTGCACAGACTCTCCAGCTCAGCCTCAATCACATGCTACAAGCATAGGCTCTCCATCGAGTATTTCCACCCCTTCGTATTTTGTGGAAAGGGTAAATGTCAGAAACCAGCAGGTAGAGTCAGCCAGCAATTTAAAAGAGCGGCTTATAGTCTACAGCGACAGGTTCCATCCCGCTGGGCTGCTGCCTCCTTCCACTGACAACACACAGCTGTCAAGTGGCTGCCTGAAAGCCCCTAACAAGGTGGCCCTTAGCAGTGGGATCCCCAAGCCAATTCTTCACCATTCGAGGACCTCATTGATGAGCAGGGGAGAAACAGAGTGTAGCAACAAGAATGAAGAGCTGCAAGAGGCTAAATTCATACCCAAACCTAAACATGTCAGACCCAAAATCATAACGTACATCCGAAAGAGTCCACAGGCCAAGCTGCCACTCGATGCCATAGGGCTGCCCTCCAGACTTTCCACATACAGTGTTCCCATGACAAAAAATACCCAAAAGGAAACAAAATCATCCCCAGTGTTAAGTGCCTCTAATCTTCTGTATGATAAATACAGACATGAAACACAAAAATCGCGCTTTTACTCGTCAGGGTTAATGGTATCTGGTATCAAGCCCCCTGGTCATCATATTCCTCACAAGATGGTTGGAAAGGCTGATACTTTCTACGAGGAACTATGTGACAAGTATCCACATGATGGTGGTAAGGTAAGCATACAAAACTTTTAAAGGAGTAAATATACCAGTACAGTGAAACACTGTAAAAAATACATAGAGTAAAGTAATCTTTATTTTCTCACAATTCTGCCTTGACAGCAAAGCTTAGGATTTGTGCTTTCAGGTTACTACAGTTGAGCAGATTCAAATAAATTGCAGCTATATGTGTTTGTTTCCGTCTGCTGTTTTATAACACTTCCCTCAAGGGGATTATGTCTCATTTTACCCTCGAATCAGAATTAATTCTGAATCTTCTTCATTGTGATTGAATAATTTGAAAAGTTTGTCCAGATGTTAACAGGAGACACTACTGAGCTGAGCAGTAGAGTTCTATTATATAACTCTTGAGCAGTTAGAGCTCTATTATATAACTCTTGAACAGTAGAGCTTTATTATATACCTCTTGAGCAGTTATAGCTCTATTATATAGCTCTTGAGTAGTTAGAGCTCAATTATGTAACTCTTGAGCAGTAGAGCTCTATTATAACTCTTGAGCAATAGAGCTCTATTATACAACTCTTGAACAGTAGAGCTCTATTATGTAACTCTTGAGCAGTTAGATCTCTATTATATAACTCTTGAGCAGGCTGTTTGCATCAGAGAGTGCCTTTAGACAATGACAAGACAACTTAAATAAGCTATAAAAAACACTGCTGTTGGAACAAGCTTACAGAGGGCGCATGCGCAGGAGACCCAAAGGTAGGGTCTGAGAACCTGCTGCAATGAAGCCCAGTTCTGGAACATCATTACCATAAAAGCTCTATTGATCTGAAATAGCTCTAAACAGATGACTAGTCTCCACTGCCGTCTGACAAGTGGACAGCATGGACCCGGATTTGAAGCACACTTCTAGATAGGAGGCTGTCTGAGAAGGCGTGAGCTGGCTCTTCGCATGATTCACCGTAAGACCCATCCGTTGAAGTTGGCCAGTGACCAGTTACGTGTGAGCGTCTGCCTGAGCTGGAGACTGGGCACAAATGAGCCAGTCGTCCAAATAATAAAGTACTCTGATACCTTTGAGTCTCAATCCAGGTACTTCATGTGCACCGTTTGTTATGGGTTTATGGAAATAGGCGTCTTTAAGGTCTACCATGGTGAACCAGTCGCCTGGCCTGATTGACTGCAACAGTCGAGGATTGGTCTGAGGCCACCATCCCGCTTGGGCATGGAAAAGAACCTATCCTCCAACTGGAGGGGCTATACCATATGAATAGCCTGTTTTTGATGCTCTTGATGCTGCAGTCATGCTCCAAAAGGGAGGGGGACCGTGCTTGAACTGCAGTGAGTAGCCGGTCTGAGCATGTGTGCCTGGGAAAGCCAAAGCTGCCTGCGTGCGGTGAACACATTGGCTGAATAGGCACACTTGAGACCCGACACTGCTTGTTGGGGCAGATATGGTCCGTGGACAGGAGCGCTAAATTAGGCACCTGTACCAACACAGCAATAGAAGCCAGTGGCGGAAACTTGTCCAAGCCCAGCTTCTCTGTATCGTGTGCCCTATATAGGAGTAGACCAGGGCACCTGCAAGACTGCAGTGGTCCTCTTGATCAATGGCATAAGCACTGCTATTACAGGGAGAGCTTAACCACAGGGGTTGTGCTATCTGACTCTATGTCCTCAAATGGAAATCCAGCTCCTATTCACCCACCTCCTATTTGCCCACCTCCTGCTGCCAATCTGCACTCGTAGTCCCATGGGACCCCAGGGGGACATGTGGGGCAGGCGGTGCCGAACGTTCACACAGCAACTCTGCGAGGACAGTTGCTTGCTACTGCTGCCCAGAGCTTCTCCATTCCAGGTGCGTGGCTCTCCCTTGGCACATAGCCATGGGGTGAAGACACAGCCACGTCTCTATGAGAGGGTGATGAGGGAGAGCACTGTGCAGGAGTGAGGGATGCACAGCACTCTGTAGAGCTGCAGGAGAGATGTTTCTCCAGCATAAGCTTGGAGAAATGCGCACAAAACTCACAGAAAATGTGGTTTACCTACGGGTACCGGGTCGGGAACGTAACGAGTCAGTGACCTACAGCTGCAAGCAATCTCAACCAAAGCGCGTAACACAAATACAGTTCTTTTTTTTTAATCGCTAATAATTTTTATTATTTTCTCCCAATTTAGAATATCCAATTATTTTTAGGCTCAGCTCATCGCTACCACAACCTGCACTGACTCAGGAAGGCGAAAATGAACACACGCTGTCCTCCGAAGCGTGTGCCGTCAGTGGACCGCTTCTTTCACACACTGCAGACTCACCATGCAGCCACCTCAGAGCTACAGCGTCGGAGGACAACGCAGCTCTGGGCAGCTTACAGGCAAGCCCGCAGGTGCCCGGCCAGACTACCGGGGTCGCTGGTGCGGGGTGAGCCGAGGACACCCTGGCCGACCTAAGCCCACCCCCGGACGGTGCTCTGCCAATTGTGTGCCGCCCCCTGGGAGCTCCCATCCACGGTCGGCAGTGGAATAACCTGGACTCGAACCGGCGACTTCCAGACTATAGGGCACATCCTGCATTCCACGCGGAGCGCCTTTACCAGAGCGCCACTCGGGAGACCTCAAATACAGTTCTAATAATAATAAAATAGTTTACAAAAACAAAACTTTTATTTTTAACTCCAGCCGGAGCTAAGCAGCATGTGAGAACAGCACAAGTCAGCCAACTCAAGTTGCTTGATTCCTGAGAAGGGACGACACATGCCTCTGGCTTCACCGGGGCACAAGGCCACTGTGGGACATAATAAGCAACAGGCTGTGTGCAAAAATTAAGTGTAATTAGCAAACTCCTACAACGTCAAAAATGATCACATTTATTAGTGTAAAACACAAATAGTGTCCAAAATGGATAGCAGACACATGCACGACTGCCTATGAGCTGGCCAACTTGCCCCCTCCAGAAAGCTCATTGCCCATTCCTTCAAGGGCATGGCAACTTTGTGGGCTTTATGACTGCATCACAGGCACTGGTGCGCAGCTTTGGTATATCTGTTCAGGTTTGGGGTCTTTAGTAGGTAAACACCCATTAGGTAATGGTTACATTTCGTACTTGAAAGAGAACTGTTAGTGCTCCTTTGTTGTATAACTAATGATAGTATTCTGGTATTTAAATTCATCTCCTGAACAAGGTTATGTTTGATAATTTTCTTTCCAAGTATCTCTCAAGACCTCTTTTTTTTGACAACCTTACTATTTCACAGACAGGCAAAGCAACGACCGGCTTGGCAGGAACAGGGCAGGATGATTCTTCAGTTCCTCAGCAAAGCACAAACGAAGCTGCTCCCACCAGCATTTACAGGTCATCCATGGTTCTTAGGCCTCAGTTAGGCCTAGGAGATGTCACTAGGTTACCCTCAGCAAAAAACAGAATGCTGCTAGCCAGTCAAAGATCAGCCCTGTCCTTCAGCCACCAGACACAGATGTCAAATACAGTCAACCACTGCAGTCTGGATGCTTCAGGTAAACAATACTGTATTTGAAGTAACTTTTCCAATGTATGTAGTGCAACCTCCTCCTTTATCTTATAAACTCGGGTGAGGAAAATGAGAGCAACATACAGTAGCATTGTATAACCCAGATACAATAAGTTATTTGTGGAATCAAGTTTTATGCCTTCTCTTTGTGACATTGCTTCTTGTTCTGTATTGCATGTTTATGCAGTAACCACAGTATTCCATTCAATGTTGTCAGAAAGGGGCTAATGAAAAAATACAAAATAACTTTTAAAAAAACCCAACCAAATGTTTTTTGTCAGCACGGTTATTTTCAGTTCTGTTGAAGCTGTGTCAGGTGCTTATAGCAGTAAATATTTCTTTATATCTTGCATTTATTTCACTTTCAGTTTAAAGTATCATGGGACATTTTGTATGTGCACTTTTGATAACGTAGTTTTATTGATTTAATTTAGTTACACATAAACATTACATTACATACAACGGACAATCTCTGTACTTGTTAAAACAGTTTAATTAAGTGGCATTTTAAAGCCATGTTGATGAGTATAAGCCCTTATTATCATTGTAAATAAACTATGGAGTACTTTAAGCAATGAGACCGAACTAGAGTAAAAGCAAAGACTATGCACAAGGGATCCGTTCCACCATGTTGTAAACATGGTCATAGAATTGAAAAAACTGTTGTGGAATTTCAGTGATTTAAAAAAATATCTAGACTAGAATTTAGGGAAACAAAAATATCTGCAATAAAGGTACTTTTTGTACTGCAAATTGAACTAATCCTGTTTTTAATGTTCCTCAGTATAGTAAATCTGTGCTATTTCTGTCCCAAATTGGGATGAACTAATTAAATTTTGGTAGGCACGTCTCATTTATAAACCAATGTTCTGAATTTTTTGCAGAAATACAGTTTGTATTTTATCTCTGTATAATGTTGCGATGGAATTACTTTTTAAGACTTTAATTAAAATGATAACCATAGTGAGAAATAAACCCGCCTTCTAGTTTTAGATGGATTATATCTTGTACATACGCCACCCTGTTTGAGAACACTATCTTCCATCCATCCATCTTGTTGTAATGGATGCATCAAGTCTTTCAAACCTGTGATGCAAAACTGCACCAAGTTTTCATGCAGATATGATGTAAAAACAGTCAAATCTAAGCCCCCTCTCCTTAGACATATACATATGTATTATCCCCTTGTAGCTTTGCTCGGGGAACCTGAAAGAGTCTTTGATGTGTAAACCAATTAACAGCAAAATAACTTTAATTCTTCCTTCCAGGAGCTCTTGAGGTGAACAGTTAAAGCTGTTGTACAAATCAGAATATGTACAAATCAGAATCTTTTATTCACTGGTTACACAGTTTAGTTTAGTTTTTTTTTCTGGGGGTCTTTTTTTTTACTCATATAAGTGGTTGTAGGTAGTGGAATTCACTGCAGCCCATAAATGAACTGACTTTAAATTATTTGTAAGACTCATTCCACTGCCAAGGCCCTTGCAGCATAATTTGGTCCTCAGGGCATCATGACAGACATGCAAAATAAATCCCTTTAAATTCAATAAAATAAGAATATTATTAATTTATAAAGTATAGTACATCGGTAATATGGTCATATACAGTAGTTACACATTTAATTGTATTATTTATTTCTAATCTAAAATATATAAATGATTTGAATGTCTTGCTAATCAGTTTTAAGGGACCGTACTCGTCATCAAATATTTACCGCTCCTAGCAACCATCAATAAATGCATGACCAAAAAGCTTCAGTGACATATGAATTATTTGTACTTTCATCAAAGAAACCAGAAATATGTGATGGCATATTACTAGGGCCCTATCAAAATTCATGGTCCATTTTTGTAAATTTCACATTCGTAACATTTTAAAAATCTTAAATTTCATGGTTTCAGATATTTAAATCTTAAATTTCACGGTGGTGTAACAAAGTATGAACATGTAGTTAAAGACAGCTAAATATTTAAAGCCCTGAAGTTAACAGAATCATGTGACTAACAAAGTAGAAACGCTAAAGAAAATGAAACTGAAATCCAGAGGATCACTCTATGATTGTTGTGTTTCTGTTATTATTATTATTATTATTATTATTATTATTATTATTATTATTATTATTAAATTAAACGTAATTGTATGCAACAGTAACTCAAAAACTCTTCTGAAATGCTGAGTACACTCTTTACTTAAGCCAGGGGTTGAATGTGAACATGGAGCATCCTGCAACTGTGTTGTTCTTCATTCCCTGTCTCTGCGGTGTAAATGCCTTTCTGTATTTAGACACAGCTCTCTCTGCATCCACTGAGTTTGTTGGAATTGACAGACAGCACCGAGCTAGCCTTGCAAGCAAGCCCGGGCAAAGAAGGGCGGATCTGTAGCTGGACAATTTATCCAGAGGCTAAAAAATATAAATATGAAGTCTCTGAAATTACTGGCATATTTTTTATTTATTTTTTTTGTCCTGCGGTTTCTTACTTGGTATATATTTGGTTTCCAAATTCTTTTACACCATTAGCTGCAGTAATGATTTGTATCACTTTTTGTTTCATTTTGGACACTCATTTTAAAATCAAGGTCTAATTTGAGTCGCCTAAAGGTACTACCAGTTGAGATCCATAGGTCACACTGAGCCTGCCCGTGTCTACCAATCACTGAGTAGAGCCCAGTTATTGGCTGCTATCAAGTGTCAATCAATAAATCCTGTCCAGTTCATGATGAGCTTTCTTTTTTAAATTGAAACAAGCTAATAGTCACATCAGGAACCTATAACGGTACATATAACTTCATTGGATTTTCGTGCAGGGTAAAAGTACACAAAACAGATAAGATTTCACAGTGCAGAATGAATTTCAAGGCCTATGTGACATTTTTCACAGCTGTGAAATGGGTAGGGCTCTACATATTGCATTTTCCAAAAAATGCTTATATTTCAATTCAGAACAGTGGATGCATTTTTACAATTTGTAAGGGTGTTTAACATATCAATTACAACTAGAGTTGCAAGCAACTTTACGGCTTCCAAGCAGTTATCGTGAAATTTTAGTGGCTTGGTTATTATAAATGAAGCGTTATCACAACTGTGATAACTGTGCCAATTTTGGCACACATATTGGTATTACTGGTTAGTTGGCAATTTAAATTTTATTTGGATGCACACAAAATTCTAAATAGTATGCAGTCATGTAGACTTTGAAAATAATGCATATAAGAGGCAACATTCTTCTAAATTCTAGATCGCTCTTTGTTTGAGTTTGTGTGCATATGTGAGAGCGTGTGGTGCCCTATTCTTAATTTTGCAATGTAAAATACAGTCTACAGAATGTATTGGTTTTTGTATATTTTAATGGCACTATCATTTAATGTGCATTTTTTTAAAGTAAAAGAAAGTGATAATAGTGTAACAATTCACTATCAGGGGTGCTTGGCAAATACACAATTCACCATATGTAATTGTCAGCAAACCGCTACTAGGACATAACATGTGCACGATTCATGAGTAACACCACTCGAATCCTCTGCCAGGGAATTATAATCAGGACAGAGGAGAGAAGAAGCTGGAACAGAACCCAGAGAGAGTAGAAATGGAGCATTTATTGTGCTCTGCAGGTAATAGACCTTTTGGAGAGTTGGCTCAAATACAGAACAAATTATTTCATAATAAATCACATCCAAAGTTATAAGATAGCACTCAATAGTTAACCATCTGGCCCAACAAACATATCTGGCTGAATCAAAGACATCATATTGCACACTTGATAAACTGATTATAGTTTGCACATCAATAGTAGCCCAGTTATATTGCACACCTTAAAAACCCTTTGCGGTCCATTTATTCAGCGCGTCAGGTCCAATTTATTTTCACAAATGCAGTTTATTTTAGACACTCTGTTTAAAAATATTTTTTTTCACAGTAAAACAGGTTTAAAAGGCACTGCATATCAACAGGACACCCCTTGTTCGCTATATTTTTCAAAAAACACAATAATAGTACATACTGATAAATCATCTCTTGATCACTCGTTTTATCACCAAACTCCTCAATAATGCGATCCAAGTCATTATTTTATTACTATAACATCTAAAAAAGCTCTGCAAATGTCTGTGATATTCTTTGAGCACTGGATGCGGAAGCAGCTATCTTGTTTATGTCCGTGTCATCTGTGTGGTGTCGGGGCTATCAGTATTCATGAGATACGCCCTTTTTTCAGTTTCTCTCGGCTGCTTTCGGTCTCACTCGGCCATTGAATGGTTTTCTCGGCTTTTTCCGGAGAAAAAAACGACTAGAGACCTGTTTTTTGCGTCTTTTTGATGATGTCGGACAGGGTCCGACATAGGACAGCAAATGGTTAATCATGTATATTACACATAAGCTAGTATATTGCACACCTTGGTTAATCATGTATATTGTGATCAGTGAAAAAAAAAAAAAAACTCCATACGTCTTAAACACACTGACTGCTTCGTTGCCACCTATTGAGGATTTGCGATTGTGGTTTCTATCAGTTTAATCTTAATTATAACTATGAATGTAGTTATGAAATAAAAAAATAAATAATAACAGACGCCATATCAGGAAGTATTTTTGTCAGTACAGTATACCCATTCACTTGAATTCCGTATGTAGATAATATTGAATCAGCCGATTTATCTGTAAACACAGCCCATAAATACACCTTAATATAATTAAAATAAACGGTAGAACGTAACTGACATCTGACATATATTAACACTGTCGAAATTATATTCATGGTAGCTTTAAAAAAATGAATTTGTTCATAAGTTTTACAAACTGCTTATAATTTATCTCGAGACTTTGAATTTTCCAATTGACTTGTCAACACATTGTGGCGGTAGGTTTATACTAGAAACACATACAAAAAAACAAAGAGGCATTATTGCAGGCAAAAGAAGCGGCGTGCTAGTTTTTTAAATAATAAAATAAAAGGTTAAACAAACACTTTGCTCACAGAGCGAAAACAAAATATAAACAAAACAAATCACGAACACAATACACCACAGGTCCTTTAAGGTCAGGCTGGGCAGTAGCTTTGACGGTTCCTTTTTAAGTTTCGTTTTTGTTGCCTTTCTTTTTTTTTCTACTCTCCATTGTCGCTGTCATTCCTTCTCTGAACACCGAAGCACGAACTGGATGCGCTGGAGGTTTTTATACAGGTGACCATTTCCCGATTAGCAACAATTTAAATAATTAACTACTCGGGAGATGGCCACCTTCTGCACGAGTGTGTGTGTGTGTGCGCGCGCTGCATTTTTTTTTCCCAGCGTTGATGCAGCTGCAACAGTTCTTCAAAAAATGGTTTCTTAGTTTACAATATGTGTCTTTTTATACTGTAGTGTGTGTAAAATCTCAGGCTTTCCAGTGTATTTACTGTGGTTTAAGTTACACCAGTTAGTGAAACTGATCGGCTAGACACCAGGGAAAAATGGCTGCTTTGAAAAATATTTTTTCCAAGACTGTACTCACGTTTCCATGTTAACAGCTGCCCCTAGTGGTGAGAATGTGTCATTTCAGGGTAAAAAATTTGTGAAACTGGCATGTCACCCATATTGATTGGCTCATGGCAGTCATGTTTGTTGATGTAGGAACTTTTCCTGACTAATTTTTTTAGAGGACAGTGCAAAGATAACGTATAACCAAGATTCACATCAATCGGTCAAAGGGCTCATGAGGAGTTGTTGTTTAAGCGTTTTACGCAAAATCCAACATAGCTGCCACACCATGTGACCGATCCATTTTTCCTTAAGTAGAATCAACCGTGGACATGAGCGCACTATGTACAAAATTTTTCACAGCTGTACTATTTCCCATTCATGAGAACAAGACACTTGAATATTGTCCAAACTTTTCGTTAAATCCAAGCCTAGCCTGTGGGAGCACAAAAACAAATGCAAAGCTCCCTATGGGCCTGAGACAAGATTGGCAACCGAGCACCTCCAAAATCTGAACCAGCAAGCTATTGATTACATGAAAGGTGCTGCTTACGTAGCAGTGCCTTTGGCAGCTGAGCTACTAGGGACCCCATGATATCATTTGTAATAAACACATATTTTCATTTCCTCAGTTTTATTTTATTCAAGAGGGTCAATTGTCATTTGGCCTTATATGTACTTACCGTAGTAAATTCTGCTCTAAATTCTTTGCTAACTGAGTGGATTCCAGTAGGGGTTCTCCCTCTAATCTTTGGCTTCAAATAGCAAACAGACTATATCCCTATACAGACAGGATAAGAGTATTTCTTGAAGATGAGACGTATTCTTTCATGTCGGCTGCTTAAATCAAACCATTTGTTGCCTTTTCATTTTTTTTCTTGTGTCATATTTTATCTTCTAAACACAAATTGTGAATTTGATCAAGCATGAACAGTTGAGAATATGCACAGCCAGGTTGCACCAACTTCAAATAAGTGGTGTTTTTTGTTGGATTTTGTTAGAGCATTTAGTGTATTTAGCACTACTCAATACTACAGTAATTGCCTTGTTGTTGATTACTCTGATTTAATATTCTCATATACTGTATTTATTAAGTACAGTATACTTTGATAGATAACAGTATCACTATCAGATATCCTGAAATTTCATGAATCCACGTTCATTAATACAAAATGAGATGCCTGGAAAGATCGACAGTCTAAGCCCGTTTCAAAACATCTTGCCCTCCCAAACAAACAAACAATAAACTGAAGTGAGCCATTACAATCAACATTATAGATTTGCACATTCCATCAGCAGCCTAGTTGTCATCTCGACTCTCTTTACTGTGGGTAATTGGTGTAATTATTATATCTGTGCCCATTTAACCCCCCTGAATCCAACACTTGACTTAAGTACTAAACAATTGTATTGTTCACTTTTGAAAAGCAGTAAAAGGTAGGCAGCTCATTTAAATGAAGCAATGGATTTCCCCAGCTAAAAGAAACAAAGACCCTGCTTCTGTCCCAGGAATTTAAATAAGCAGCCCTTTGCATATCCTAATAGTGTTTAATTTCATGTACGTTTAATTATATGTAAAACACTAATATATATGGAGACTTTTTAACAGATAATATAACAGTAAAATGTAATATAGATACATGTTAAAAATAGCTAGCAGTCATACCTTAGCTATGTACAGTTCAATATAACTATTGATTTTTTAAGTTATGTAGAAAATAGTGAATTTAAGTCTTTGGTCACTTGCTTTTACCAGTCCGTAAACCCAGAACTGATTCTGTTTTTCAAGAGCCCGCTTGAAAGCCCCCTTGAATAAGCAACCACAAATGTTCACTGTCTTAAATGCCAGGTTAATAAAGTTTTGCTAATTTGTTCAAACATATAGCAGTTTGATTCATTAAGACAAATGCTGTTTTTTTCTGTAGGATGTGAGTGCAGTGAGTCAATAATGGTGATGTTTCCTCTCCAGTAATGCCAAGCATGTAATTATAGTACAGTATAGTACCTAACTAACTCAGCATTAGGATTTGTCACATTGTATATAGACATCTTTTATTGTATTTTATTTTACCCTGATTTTCTCCCCAAAGTGTAATCTCCAATTATTTTTAGTTCAGGTGAACTGAAGGTTCAATGGGCACCCTCTGAGCCCACAACCAAGCCAGCTTCGTCTTTTACACCCAAGAACTATGAAAGGGAACACACAGGTGTTCTCATATTTCCTTTGTTAATAATTTTCTAAATCATTATACTATAACAACTGTACATATCAGACTTTAACTCCATCTCTGGTGACAAAAACATGTGTTTTATCATGTACCAGAATTGCTTGATTATAGTTAGGTGATGTACATTGTTTGTTAATTTGACAGTTGAGCAAAGGAAGAGCACCCCTGGAACACCTACAAGGTCCATTCTGCCCAAACCTGGGCATTCAGGTCTGCGCCCTCCTGGATACTCCCGTCTGCCCGCAGCCAAACTGGCTGCCTTCGGGTTCGTCCGGAGCTCCAGTGTGTCCTCTGTGTCCAGTAACCAATCCAATGACAGCAACCAGAGTGATCCCAAGACAACCAACCGTAAGTCAGCTATTGCCTGTTTTCTCCTTTGTATGAACGTATTACAGGGTGTATATGTACCAGCAGAGGTGCACAGGAAACTGGAGAGTTTGACTGTGGGCCAGGCTGGCAGGAATGCTAGGGCTATGTTTAAATCGGAAGTCTTCTTAGGTTTTAAGGAGTTCACATTGTAATGCTGTCATGCCTAGCCTCCATTTCTGTGACATCCTTTTAAACACAGTGGATTTCACAGAGAATGGATTTTTTCTTAATTATTAGATGGAATTTAGATTTTTTTCTTTCAGTGGTGAAATTAACTAAGTATAATTTATAAATGTGACACTGAAACGGAGCAATTGAAGAAGATTTTTTTTTCCAGAGATGTGCCATTTTATCAGTATATGGTACTGTGGCAGTGTGGCAGGGCGAGAGCCCTGCCGAGGCACATGGTTGTATATGTGGGATGTATTGGGTGGCAGGGACAGAGTTAAGATCCTCTGTGCAAGCACACGTGAGAATGTGGCTAGAGCCGTCAATTGAATAAATGTTTAATTAAGGTTATTGTTATTTACTGTGTTATTTACTCCTTGAGTGTTGTATAGTCTTTTTGTTTTGGCCCTTGCGCCGGTTATTTTGTTAATGTGTTTTGTTCTGTGTTCTGTCTAGTGTTTGTTTATTCTTATTATTTACTGCACTCACAGTACTGTCTCTGTCTCTTCATGGTCTGACGTCACCCACAAGTCTATCCGTGACAGGTACACATTGAACTGTCAGGCTCATGTCTCATTTTAATGACTGCAGGAAGTACAGTAATTGGAAGATATGTTCAAAGAAGCATTGTTCCATTTCTATCCTGGGTATAATTATTAAGTACATGGTTTCTTGATGTGTTTTAACACTAGAACGACCGCATTTATAGGCATACCTAGAACAACCATGACCAGTCAATTTGACTAGCGTATTAAAAACAACATAAATAGTGTAATGAAAGGACAAACAATTGAATATAAGTCATGGTTTTATTCAGGAACGTCATATAAAGCATCTACACCACCGAAACATTGTCAATAAAAGGACATTTGTACAGAAATGTGTTTATATACAGACATATTACATAACGTGCATCCCGTCTTGGATTCAAGGCCGGGAGCCACAAGGCCAAGCCGAGGCCAAGGCCGGGAGCCTTTTAGGGCAAGGCCAGTCGAGGCCGGGAACCTTTAAGGTCAAGCCAAGTCAAGGTCAATGACCAGCATTTTAAAAGACAAGGCCACAGTCAAACATGCATTTATTAATGGGATGAGTTGGGTTAGATGTAGACAGTTTTCATCAAATTTGTACAATTGTAAACTGTAAAAGAGCTCTTTTCCAAAACGTACAGTACAGTAAATGTAAACACTTTACTTCATCAGAGTAGAAAACACAGCAAATTAAATGGGAACTTTTTCAGAAATAACTAACTCACTTACAACTTTTCACTTTTTTATGCTGTACACGTAATTTTGTAAAGCATATTTTCATTGAAGACAAAGACATTGACAAAAACAAAGAGAAGCAATTTCAGTATGATTTTCAAAAGGGGTAAAATAAGAATGAGGTTGCAGAGTGATTTCTCAAACATTATTTGGGTTACTGAATACATGGCTTTCAAGTGGTTTATATAAAATGCGTTGTGTACCCACTCCTCGAACTTTTGAAAACCATCAATAAGGTAATTTAGTTGCATAAATCAGACTTTAAAAAACTAATTTTGCAACCTAGTTCTAATTTTGCCCCTTTTGAAAATCATGCTGTTTGTGTCAAATTATGATAGCATTTTTTCAAATACCCTGTGCTCATATTTCACTTTTAAATGTCTGTTGACCAGATAGACATTCATTCAGAACAACACTGCTCAAGAAAAACTTGCATTTTACTTATTTGACGAGTTGCACTTTAAAAACACCAACTGTGAGAGAAGCTTTTCTCCCATTCTTGCTCTGTGTGGTCGCATTAGCAGTCCACTCTGACTAAATACCCTCTCAACAGGTGCTGATGTGGCTGGAATGCAGAATATCTTTTCCAACAAAGGCAACATCCTTTTGTAAACATTTGTTTCCTGTACTGAACCCCAGCGGTCAGTCCCTGAAGATGTGCCTTGAGTTTGGGAACTCATGTCATCCAAGTAACGTTGCACAATGTTTCTTGTTAATAAAGGTGAAGCAGTCGCCACGGTCTGGCGTCTTTGCTTGTATGTGGAAAACAGTGTTCCCTTGGGTACTTTACTTGCTGGAGCCTGTTGTTCTGATGGGCCTGCAGTTTCTCTGGGGCACATCAGGTATACTTGGTTCACAATTTCATCTGAAATTAAAAAATATATAGCACTAAATTCCAGTACATGTACACAATCACACTTCATGAATATGTTTTTTTTATACTGTATATATATATTTAGAGGTGTGGTAATAATTTTATAATACATTTAATAAACGTATCAATATTGAAACACTTACCAATGATTTCTTCTCGTATCTTCCTTTTCGTTTGATCATTGCCGGGATGGTCTGCTTCCAACCACAGAAAACCAAATGTGGGATCAAGAACACTGGCCATTGGGTACAGCATCTCACTAAAAGGCTTTGGATCCTGTCTGTCACTGTGGTCTTGAGTAATTTGTAGCAAATTAAAAAGTCCACTGAACCTTATGTGAAGGGATTGTAGAAGTGCATCTACAAGAGATCCCTGATAGCGAATTTGACCATTCAAGTCCTTTAAGTGCCTATGTAGTGCTATGACAGAAGGCACCACAGATCCAATTGTGGTGTATTGGTCACCCTGTACCAGGTCTGTTGCTTCAGCAAAAGCCTGCAGAATATTGACAAATTCTGTCAAGGCTGCATGATCTCTGGGTGTTGGTAGAAGATGCTCCAGCTGCTGTTCTCTGAGTAACTGACCTAATTTGTACTGATCCAAGGACACAATGATTTTGATTTGTCTATGCAAACTATTCCAGCGGGTTGCATTTGTACTTGGAATTGATCTTCCTGCTCCAAATGTATTTTCAAATGCTTCACGGAATATGGTGCTTTCATGAGAAAGATTTGCTAATTTGCAGCATTTTCCCATTGCTGCTCTGGTGTACACTGAAGGCTTCTTTATTCAATCTCTTACAACAAGTTGCAGCGTGTGTTCAAAGCATGACAAGCGAGTGCATGGTGTCCTATCTAACATACACTGAACATGCTCTGCATCTGCTGTATCCAGGTCTTGCCATATTGTGTCATCGTCAAAACTTAATAGGTCAAGGGACTCTGTATTTTCAGTGGAAGACAGTTCATTAATGACTTGGAATGCCTTCTTCATGTTACTGGCATTGTCAGTAACAATGTGAGCCACTTTTTCTTTTATGTTAAATTCCTCCAAAATGTGCTCAATTTCTTCTGCAATTCTTACACCTGTATGGCTTCCCTTAAATGCTGCAAATATAAGAAGGTGTGTTTGAAGTGTATTTTTGACAAATGTATGTCCGGTGACTGCGATAAATGAATGGCAACGCCTGTCTGACCACAGGTCCAGAGTCAGTGCAACAAAATTTGCTACACTTAGTTCTGTTTTAATTTCTTCTTTCTTAGCTTCACACATTTTTTGGGATCATGGACTGGCAAATGTGGTGCCTGGAAGGCATCATAAACCGTGGGTCCATAGTTGTCAACTTTCTAAAATTAGGATTCTCCACAATTGATACTGGTAGCCCACAGGAAACAATAAGACCCTCTACCAAAGCAGTAACCTTTTTTTGTTGTTGAGGATGATTGCTTCCATATTGTGAGTCTGAAGACCTGAAGAAATCTGTCACAGAGGGCTGCAAGGGTCCGTTTGATTTTCCCTCTTTGTAGGAATCAAGAATATCTGGGTGCTTTCTCTTTACATGTCTGAAACAAATAGTAATAAAAAAAAATCAACATTTAAGCAATAGTTAGAATGTTTGCATATGTTGTAGCAAAATAAAAAAATGAAAATAGCTAATCATTGCAAAATATTGCCTAATTTCCTAACAATACTTTAGATTACTGTACAACATAATTTTAGTTATAATAATCTATAAGAGTAATATTTGACATTTCATTCCCATTTCTCTCCTTATAAAAATAAATCATTGAATTTAATAATTATTTACATAATACATGACTATATCCAAATTCAACAATACTGAATGTGATCAATTTAATATTTGTCCAATATACTAATATTTATAACCCACTGTAAGAGGGTAGTGGGTGGAGCTTTAGGGAAGGACCAGAAAGAACAGCACACAGGAGCCGGAAGTGTTGTTTAGTCCTTGGAGCCTTGTACCATCAATTGGTAACAGGCAGGATTTTATTTTAACTAACAAAAATAGAACAGTCCAGCATTGCAGAAAATAAACAAGAAAACCACCTGGAATACCAGCAATGGTAAACTCAGGCTTCAAATAAAAAGAATAAACAAAAACGTCTTATTACAAAACAACAATAAAGGAAGCACTGGGTTCTCCGTGCTACTGCAGTGGGTTCCCTCCCACTGCCTCTTGGTTCCCTGCCACGGATTACTGGCTTGTCCTGGGCTTTCTTCACTGCCGCAATCCACAAAGTTTTCCAAGTTTCAAGCTTCTGTGAATACAGCAATTTGATAAAACAAAACAACAAAGCACAGCGTATGTTTTCAGTTCAGGGCAGACCTGAATGGCAAAACCATACTGCTTAAATACTGCCAAGTCCCACCTCTGCAATCAGCACGCTGCCTCACGTCAGCCAATTGACGAGAACAGCACAGCTGATTGCAATGATGGGACCTGACGGCCGCATGGTTCCACCTTGGTCCAAGATGGCCGCCTGACCCGGAACTTCCTGTATGGTCAGAGATCAGCCTCCTGACCCAATCACGGTCAACCCTACACAGCGCTGCCGGTGGTCGGGAGGGCGAATTACAACAGGGACTCCTTTCAATCCCGTCACACCCACCTATTTAAAAAATAATATTACATTGCTTTTTTATTATTATTATTATTATTATTATTATTATTATTATTATTATTATTAACAATATTTTTAATAAAGGAAACATAAACAGCTATTTTGCAGCTATCTGATTATAAATATAAATTATAATCAGGAAGACAAAATAATCAGACTTAAATAATTCTGAACAGAAGACTTCAAATACACTATAGACTGCTCATTTTTTGTTTGTTTCAATTTGCTTCAACTACATGTATCTCTAAACATTTTAGTATATATTCTATTTACTAAAACAAGAAAAAATTAAAAATAGCTAGAAATTCAAAACGACTTTTCCAAAGCATTTATTTTCATAAATATTGATATTTAAATTATATGCTCGGGTTTTAATGGACATTCAAATCTTTAAATAGGCTGTAAAACATTATACTAATATAACGTTATATTAGGATTACCACACGTCAGAATCGTTTTACAAAATGCACTATTCCATTCAAATGTTAATGTAGGGAACACCTGGATTTTTTTCACGTTTAGCTGTTGTTTATTTATTGAAGCCATGAATATACATTTCATAAAGAGGGATACAATAAAATACTTACTTATTAAATCCAGACGTTGTCCCTTTGGTCTCCACAATCTTCTCGTTGCATTTAAGATAGTTGGCACTCCATTTGTTTGCTTCGATGGAGAAATGTGAAAACGCATATTTAACAATTTTTGGTTCAGTGGCCATTATCAAAAAATAAGAAATTACAAATAACTTAGATAATTTATAAGTGGCCGTGAGTCCAGTGTGGTATTTCCAGAGCGGGAAAATAGTTAACTGACTGTAGCACAAAGTTCATTGGTTATGCTCAGTCAGTGTCAATCGCCGTTTTTTTTTTTTCTTCTAAATACCGTGTGCTGATTAGCCACAGTGAATAAAGCTTATGCGTGTTGCAACAAAACTGATAAATGAAATCCAATTTAACTCCTCACAATAACATTTTTGGAAAACAGATTCATTTTTAAAAAGTAAAATTAGCAATCAGTTATCAGTATAAGAAATTACACGTGACCAGTTTTAAACACCCAAGTCCTCGAAGTCCTTGGACCGAGGACACCCGAGGCCACACCCCCGAGGCCAAGGCCAAGGACGAGACCTGAAAAAAAGTCCTCGAGCCGGCCTCGAGGCCGAGGACTGGTCTCGAGGACCCAAGACTGCGTGCATCCTCAAAAAACTGTAAAAAATTAAATAAACTAATATTTTAAAATACATTTGTGTATATACAGGTATATCATATACATACAAAACTTTACAACTAAAATGATGTAAATAAGTATCCATTTTTTTAAATAAATGAGTTTATATTGCCTACATAACGCATATAGGCAACTGAAAACATGCTATAATCGAAATGACAAGAATAAAGAACCATTTAAACAGAATGTGTGTATATACAGTACATTTATATAGTGTACATACAAAACTGTAGAACTGAAACAATGTAAATAAGTATCACAATTTTTTTAAATAAATGGGTTTATATTTCCTACATAACGACGAGCATATACACGAGCTATGTGTTTATAAAGACCTACTGTAATCTAAATGGCATGAAGAAATAAACATATGAACAGAATGGGCTTCATTTACAATTGTTTACAAAGTCTAAGATACTGCTCTTTTCAAAATATGCAGTGCACTTACTGCATTGTCCGTCTTTGCTGCATCAGAATCATGTTTGGTAAAATTTGCAGTAATTCCACACTGCTTTGCTGTCCAGCGATCCATTTGCAATGTGTATTGGGGTAGCAATGAATTTCTTAGGAAAACGAGTGACTTATAGTACCAGTGCAGACAGACAGCCTGGCACCGTGAGCTGTCAAGGCTGATTGATTGGCTATCAGAGGTTCATTGAAACAATAGCAATGTCAACAGACAACTCATTTGAGAAATGCAGACTAATGTAATCAAATTTAAATAAGGCTGTGAGCCCTGACTGATAAACACAAATAATACTGCAACATTTAATTGTTATAATGTTTTATATGTATTGGTCAATTTGACCACGCCTGGTTGGAATAGGTATGACTGTATTTTATCTTGCTAAATTTTGCAGTTACGCGATCCTTTCTTTGTCACGGTAATTAGTACATATATTTAGGAAAAGTCAGCAAAGCACAGCTCTGTATCTTAACATACAAAAATGGTCAAAATGACCGCCTTGGTCGTTCTAGTGTTAACCTATTTAACCCAAGAAATCTGATGACTTCCCAAATATAATTATGCTGAATAATTCACTTATTTTCCCCCACTGGGGATGCATTTCACCCACTGTAGAAACTTACAGATGTCACACGTTACTTTTTAACATATCTAGATAACCCCATACCCAGTTATTGAGAGTGACAGGGGTTAGTTATATCAGGGCTTCTGAAACTTGGTCCTGGGGATCCCCTGTGTCTGCTGGTTTTCATTCCAACTGAGCTCGCAATTAACTATACCATTGATTTAGCTGATCATTTTCTTAATTAGACCTTTTTACTTGTTTTCAGCTCTTAAGTGGTTGCAGATTTCAAGTTAGCTATAACATTTTATAAGTAACTTAAACTCAAATTATTAGTTCAATTAAGGGTTTAGTTAAGTGATTGAGAGCTCAGTTGTAATGAAAACCAGAAGACACAGAGGGTCCCCAGGTCTGAGATAGATATATATATATATATATATATATATATATATATATATATATATATATATATATATATATATATATATACAGTGCCTTGCAAAAGTATTCAGACCCCTGACCAATTCTCTCATATTACTGAATTACAAATGGTACATTGAAATTTTGTTCTGTTTGATATATTATTTTAAAACACTGAAACTCAGAATCAATTATTGTAAGGTGACATTGGTTTTATGTTGGGAAATATTTTTAAGAAAAATAAAAAACTGAAATATCTTGCTTTAATAAGTATTCAACCCCTGTGCTGTGGAAGCTCCCAGTTTACACCGATGAAAGAAATTGCCCTAACGAGACACAATTACCTTACCATTGGCCTCCACCTGTGAACCATTAAAGTTGCTGTCACATTTTCTGGATAAAAACCCCACTTTTGAAGGATCATTGGTCAGGCTGTGAATCTGAAGGAAAATGAAGACCAAAGAGCATTCTACAGAAGTTAGAGATAAAGTAATACAAATGCATAGATTAGGGAAAGGGTACAAATAATATCCAAGTGTTTGGATATCCCAGTGAGCACAGTTGGATCAATAATTAGGAAGTGGAAGCTGCATCACACCACCCAGGCACTGCCAAGAAAAGGCTGTCCATCAAAACTCAGCGCTCAAACAAGAAGGAGACTTTTGAGAGAAGCCACAGAGAGGCCAACAATCACTTTGAAGGAGCTACAGTGGCTGGGAGTGGAGTAATGGTGCACCAGTCAACCATATCAAGAGCTCTGCATAACACTGGCCTGGGAGGATGGCAAGAAAGAAGCCGTTACTCAAAAAGTACTATCTGAAAGCACGTCTGGAGTTTGCCAGAAAGCATGAGAGTGACCCAGCTGCGATGTGGGAAAAGGTTTTGTGGTCAGATGAGACCAAGATAGAGCTTTTTGGCCAAAACTCAAAAGCGCTATGTGTGGCTCAAACCTAACACTGCCCATGCCTCAAGACACACCATCCCTACAGTGAAGTATGGTGGCGGCAGCATCATGCTGTGGGGATGCTTCTCATCAGCAGGGACTGGGCATCTTGTTAAAATTGAAGGAAGAATGGATGGAGCAAAATACAGGGAAATACTGCAAGAGAACCTGCTTCAGTCCGCTAAAAAACTGAAGCTTGGGAGGAAATTCACCTTTCAGCAGGACAATGATCCCAAGCACAAGACCAAAGCAACATTGGAGTGGCTCAAGAACAAAAAGGTGAATGTCCTACAGTGGCCCAGTCAAAGTCCTGATTTCAAACCCATTGAGAATCTGTGGCACTATTTGAAAATTGCGGTCCACAAGCGTCGTCCAACCAACCTGAACAACCTGCCAAGAAGAATAGGCCTAAATCACTCCGACACTGTGTGCAAAGCTGGTACATACTTACCCCAAAAGACAAAGCTGTTATTGCAGCGAAAAGTGGCTCTACCAAATATTAATGTGTGGGGGTTGAATACTTATGCAAGCAAGATATTTCAGTTTTTAATTTTTTTTATTTCCCAACATAAAACCAATGTCACCTTACAATAATTGATTTTGAGTTTCAGTGTTTTAAAATAAAATATAAATCAGAACGAAATTTCAATGTACCATTTGTAATTCAGTAATATGAGAGAATTGGTCAGGTGTCGGAATAATTTTGCAAGGCACTGTATATATATATATATATGGAACCACCTTGTCAATCTTTCCAACTAAATGGTGATGGTTTTAGTTCTGTATGTTGTGAAAATGCAAATAACACAACATACTGGTTCAACATGTTTAACGTTATTTATGAACATGTATTCACCAACTGATCAATAAACCTTAAGCATCTCAATGAAATTCAACATTTAAAACAGGGATTCGAACCAAAAAATTTTCTGTTCCGGTTTGGCTTCGAACCGACACCAGAATTTTTGGCTCTGGTTCTGAATTTTTATTGCCTGCATGCAATACTTTACACTTTTCTCTATTAAATTTAATTTGCCATGTGTCTGCCCATTTCTGAATGCTGTCTAGATCATTTTGAATGACCTTTGCTGCTGCAACAGTGTTTGCCACTCCTCCTATTTTTGTGTCGTCTGCAAATTTAACGAGTTTGCTTACTATACCAGAATCTAAATCATTAATGTAGATTAGGAATAGCAGAGGACCTAATACTGATTCCTGTGGTACACCACTGGTTACTTCGCTCCATTTTGAGGTTTCTCCTCTAATCAGTACTTTCTGTTTTCTACATGTTAACCACTCCCTAATCCATGTGCATGCATTTCCTTGAATCCCAACTGCGTTCAGTTTGAGAATTAATCTTTTATGCGGGACTTTGTCAAAAGCTTTCTGGAAATCTAAATAAACCATGTCGTATGCTTTGCAATTATCCATTTTCAATGTTGCATCCTCAAAAAAGTCAAGTAGGTTAGTTAGACACGATCTCCCTTTCCTAAAACCATGCTGACTGTCTCCCAGGATATTGTTACCATATAGGTAATTTTCCATTTTGGATCTTATTATAGTTTCCATAAGTTTACATATAATAGAAGTCAGGCTTATTGGTCTGTAGTTACCTGGTTCGGTTTTGTCTCCCTTTTTACCTCTAACCCAAATGTCTTTTGTGTTAGAGGTCTCTAGACCGGGGCCTAAATCATCTTCTACTTCGCCTGGGGCTATAAATAGGGCCTTCCTTGCCAGCCAGGGCTTTAATAAATTTTCATGCTAAATTTCTCTTTCATTACGGCGATCGGGCTGTCTAATTTCATAATTCACCTTTCCTATAGCCCGAATCACTTCATATGGCCCCTGCCATTTAGCACATAGTTTCGACTCTGATGAAGGAAGCAGCATCTGCTTCAGGGTCTGATTGAAACGTTCCACCAAACCATACGTCTGTGGATGATAAACAGATGTCCTGATGGGACGTATTTTAGTATTTTGTAAACTTGCTGTAACGTGTTAAACAGAAAGTTAGTTCCATGAACAGTCAGGATTTCCTTGGGGATCTCTACTCTAGCCATAATCTGCAATAATTGTTTGGCAATCACAGCTGCACTAGTGGACCTCAATGGAACGGCTTCTGGGTATCGCGTTGCATAATCTACCACCACTAATATATGCGTATACCCGGAATCAGAAGGTAGCAAAGGGCCCACTATGTCCATTGGAATGTGTATAAAGGGGGTGGAAATAATTGGCAGTGGGACCAAATGGGTGGGGCGCACTCAACCTGGCGCTACTCGCTGGCAGTCTGGGCATGTGGCTACATATTTCGACACTTCATTATGAAGTCCTACCCAATAAAATCGAGCCAATATTCAATCCCTTGTTTTGTCAGCTCCGAAGTGGCCCGCAAAAGGGATATCATGCGCCAGCCTCATGAACTCAGGTCGACAAGATGGAGGAACTAATAATTGTGTTACAGGTGTCCTGTGCCCGAGGCAAGGTTTACCCTATACAGTAATTGCCCCTTGATAATGAAATGTGGAAATACTAGCGCCCCAGCGCCATCAACATCCTTACCTTCAATAGACCGGACCTGTCCCCAAGTGTGCTCTAGTGAGGGGTCGTTGTGTTGGCTCCACACTATGTACACGCTAGAGTGCCACATGTCCGGTATATTGAGAGGGGCGGGAGTAACATCTGCCCTAGATGGTCCAGTAACCTCTCCCTCTCGGTCACACTGCGTTCCGACCCCCTGTGACTGCTCCAATGGTAACAAATGCCATTCTCCCACCAAACCCCAGCATTGTCTCATTAATGCTCCCTCCCATTTTCGTATTCTTCTCTCTTTATTTGTTTTTCTTGGACGAAAAAGGAGGGAAAACATTTCAGTTTGAAAGGGAAAAACCACCAATTATTTCCCTTTTTTTCTGCCACGTTTAAACCTTTGTGGTCCTATTTCGGACCTGGTCCGACATCGCAATTTTCCTTTCGGTCCAATGTCGGACCCTGCCCGACATCATCAAAAGACGCAAAAAACTGGTCTCTAGTCATTTTTTCTCTGGAAAAAGCCGAGAAAAACATTCAATGGCCAAGTGAGACCGATAGGAGCCGAGAGAAGCCGAAAAAAAAAGGGCGTATCTCATGAATACTGATAGACCCGACACCACATAGATAACACGGACATACACAAACAAGATAGCTGCTTCCGCATCCAGCGCTCAGAGAATATCATAGACATTTGCAGAGCTTTTTGAGATGTTATAGTAATAAAATAATGACTTGGATCGCATTATTGAGGAGTTTGGTGATAAAACGAGTGATCAGGAGATGATTTATCGGTATGTACTATTATTACGAGTTATTTGAAAAATATAGCGAATGAGGGGTGGGGCGGTGCTGGAGATGCAGTACTGAGTGTCCTGTTGATATGCAGTGCCTTTTAAACCTGTTTTACTGTGAAAAAAATACTTCTAAACAGTGCGTCTAAAATAAACTGCGTGTGTGAAAATAAATTGGACCTGACGCGCCTGACACACGCTGAATAAATGGATAGAATTATTGAGTGTGGTAGCCTTTCCACCACCCCAACTACTAGGTGGCGCTTTATGGGTCCTACCGATAAGTATACTTTTAACGTGGGGTATGTCGCTGTATCTCCATGGACACAGGAGATCGCCACCTGGCCTCGTGGCTGCCATGACACACCACCCAAGAGAGCTGCCTTAATCACCACCTGGCCTACACCCGGTGTCCACTAATGCGTGGGTTTTCACCTTTCCTAAAACTGCATTAACAATACAAAGCCCCTCCCGACCATTTTCCCGTCACTTACCCGCTTCAGATGCCCAATTGCATGTCGCCACGTCACACTCCATTGCCGATGGGCATGACCTGGCCTGGTTTCCCTGTTGGTTACATCTAAAAGAGATAGGGGGTGCTCGTGGTGCAAAGACAGTTTATGGTGAAAGCAAAGTGACGTGTTTTCCGGGTTTAGTGCTGGCCGTTGGCAACAGCTCCGGATCGTGTTAGCTGTCTCAATAACACATAAGTACAATTTAAGACAAAGTAAATAAACAAAATGCTCACTTTTTCACTGTCCCTTTTTCCTTTTAGGTTGTTCTCTAACCATTTACAAAAGGAACAGATCACATCACTACGTCCCCTTGTTATAACGTCACCCATGACCCCTTGGTCAACGAGCGCATCCGCTCCTCCAATCCGCAGATGCCACGCCGTTTCCCCCCTTACCCCTCCGCCCCCTTTCTAGATAGCCGACAGAATATTGAATGATCGTTCGTGGTATACCATTTTTTTCGCAGCAGGAGGATATCCAAGTAAACCACGAGCCCCGACATTCAGTATCCTCTGTATTGTAATCTAAGGCAGTTTTTTTTCAAACCAAACACTTTTGTGGCTGCACTCTGTACTATACTGGCCAATACAGTCGGTACAATGCAAAGCTATTCTAAACTATGACAGTGAAATGGGATAGATGAAACACCAACACCATTGTAAGGTTGATTAAAATAGGGTCTTCTGGGGATCTATAGGGGGTTACTGGCTTTCTGATGTGGCCACACACAATCAACCTTGTGGCCACATTTGAGAAACACTTATATAAGGTAATATGGTCCATAAAGGTGCATCAGAATGTTGAAATGTATTTACAAAACATAACCTGAAAATGTTATTATTGCTATAGATTCCCTTTTCTATGTTGTTTTTTCCCTTTCTTTTCTCTGGCATGACTCACTTACATATCAAAGACTTAATGGCGCTGTCTCTCAGCAGAACGGGAACAGTATTTAAATCGTCAAGCCCACTAGCATAAAGCAGATTAAAGGGAATTTTGGAAGCCTGCTTTTTCTCTGTCTTAAGAGACTGTAAGTGGAGTGTAAGAAATTAATCTTATTTTATGGAAGTCAACAGTTTGTTACACAAGACTTTAAAAACAAGAAAAAGGATTAATGGTGGGAACATGATATTTATTTGTAACCTTTCAGATACAGTGGTAATCACATTGCTTAGAATAAAAACTGCTTACAGTATATGATAAAATACTACACCGTTTAGGGGGTTACTATCAAACTACTTTCATATAAGTAGTATGGATGAATACAATTATTACCAGACAGGATTAAAAAAAGGAAGAATACAGCATTCTTCTGTCATGATAATGTAATACCACATTTCTTTCCATTCCCATTCACTCCAGCACCTTGGTAGTTTCATGTTCACATATAGTCAGTTCTGGTCCTGCCCTCAAGGCCTGCTTTATGTTTTGTGTAACGTAGACTTGCTTCAGTAACAAAAACAACAACAAAAACAGACAAACACTTCCTTTTTGACTTGTGTTTGCAGTTCCAAATACTCTTTCTGTGTACTTTGTTTTTGGTCCCTTTTAAACACTCTTTTAAAGTGCCTTTTTTCGCTGAATATTTTTTTTAATTGATCTATTAAACCATTTTGGCCATTTTGTTTTAGATTTAGATTTGTCTACTTTTGGGATGTAATTGTTTTGTGCCTCTAGTACTACATTTTTAAAAAACAGCCATCCTTTTTCTGTGGATGTTTTCTCTATTTTACTCGAATCTACATCTGTTAGTCTCTGTTTCATACCTTCATAGTTTGCTTTTCTAAAATTGTAAACGTTAGCTTTAGTCATTACTTTTGGGGTTTTAAAAAATACTTCAAATGAGACCATGTTGTGGTCTGAGTTTGCCAATGGCTCTCTGACATCTGTTTTAGTTATTCTGTCTTCATTATTTGAAAAGACTAAATCAAGGCATGCCTCCTCTCTAGTCGGTGCCTTGACAAATTGCGTTAGGAAGCAGTCATTTGTCATTTCCACCATTTCAATTTCATCCGTCGTGCTCCCCACCGGGTTCTCCCATTTTATACGGGGGAAGTTGAAATTCCCCATTAGTATGGCTTCTCCTTTTCTACATGCATTTCGTATGTCATTGTATAACAGATTATTTTGCTCAGCGTCTGAATTTGGCAGTCTATAACATGCTACTATTATTATGCCCTTTAAATTTTTGTCCATTATTCTGACCCATATTGATTCTGCATTGTTTTCTTTGTCCTGATTTAACACCTGGGCTTCAAGACTATTTCTTATGTATAGCACTACCCCTCCACCTCTTCTGCCCTGCCTGTCTTTCCCATACAGTGTGTACCCACTAATATTATATTCGTCTCCATCACTCTCAGACAACCAAGTTTCTGTAACACCTATCACATCGTAGTTACTTGTTAGTGCAGTAGCTTCAAGTTCTAACATTTTGTTTCCGAGACGTCTAGCATTAAGATAAATACATTTAATAGTTGTCTTACCTGAGTTGTTGCCCTTGTTTTGATGTTGTAACAACCAGACTTAAGACACAAGCCAAAACTAACTGATTTCAAAAAACAGATAATTAAAGACTGATTGACAGCGAATAATGGGACCAAAAGTTCGTGGGTAAGAGTGTTTTAATCTTCAGTAACCTTTTTACAGTGGCAAAAAACTGTAGAACAGTACAATGTCAATACAAAGGAAGCAACATATGCCTTAAACATTGCTCTAAGAAACCTCATAGCACAATAAAATGCATAGTGTATACACTGATATAAATATTTTGGAAGTGAAACAGCAAGTAATACGGCAAAGACCACTCAAAATGACCCTGTTAACCCTGGATATTGCTGGTAAGAACGGTACACAAAACAGTTTGAAACACAATCAAAAAGTATTAACAAAAAGAAAACCAGTCCATGTAAATTAATGCAGTTACAAAGTTCCTTATTGCAGAAAAAAAACAACAAACAAGACAAAGTCAATCCCAAAAAAACAAAGTCAATCGTGCTTCAAGACAAAACAAACTTGCAAAAAACATATTCCAAAGAAAAATAAAGTATCAAAACAAACACCCATAATACTATAAAAAAAAAAAACAATTGTAATCCAACATTGTCCAGCACAAAAAAGGAAAAGTCTAACAGACCGTCTCACCCCTTCCTGCCGTGTGTCCGAGGACCCACTGCGCGTTATTCCTGGGTTGCAAATCGATCTCCGTTTTCTTCAGTTTCAAATCATCCATATATATAAAAAACGAACAGCATTCCAGAGCTGTATCCGTGACAGTTAGCTCAGTACTACTTCAGAAAAAATGTTACATCGTTTCTAGATAAGCTTGAATAATTTAAAAAACAAAAAAGAAACCGCAACAAACTCTCTAGCCGTTTCCCGCTTCCTGCTTCCTGCAAACACAGCCCAGCTCTCCTTTCAGGCCATCTCCCCATTTCCCACAGTATCCTCCTTTTTTCAATGAAACCCAGCTGGCTTAAATTAAAACAATTACCGTAACTGGCATAACAGAAGAGCCTTCACATAGAAAAAATAAATACAATGAACCCTGATAAACCCCCTCAAGCCTGGACAACTAAGCCAAACGGGAGATAAGTTAATAAATAAGGCAGAGAAGAACATTTAACCTGGCCAGGTTTAATCCATTCTAATTAAAGAACAGATAATGATGTATTTTTAACATCATTTATGTGGCGGTCGCCACAATGTGGTCTCCCTTCTGTTTTTTTTTTTTTTCTGCCCCCTTCCTTTCTAGTTTAAATGCTTCTGGACCTCCTCAAGGATCCTTTCTCTGAGTAGATTGGTTCCCTTTCTGTTTAAGTGCAGTCCGTCCCACCTATATAGATAGTCCTTGTTGTAGAATGTGCTCCAATGTTCAAGAAAGGTGAAGCCTTCCTGTGTGCACCACGATTTCAGCCATGCATTTTGATTTTGTATTTCCAGCTGTCCATATGGTCCTTTGCAAGGTGCCGGCAGTATCCCAGAAAATACCACAGTTTTGGTCTTGTCTTTTAATTTCCTTCCTAGCTCTCTGAATTTGTTTTGCAGGGATCTTGGCCTGTCTCTTCCAATGTTGTTTGTACCGATGTGGACGACTAATACCGGGTAGTCTCCTGTTTGTTCTAGGTGCCTGTCCACGTTCTCAGTGATGTGCTTGACAGAGGCTCCTGGAAGGCAGCACACTGTTGTAGTAAGGGGGTCCAAACTGCGAACTGAACTTGCTGTGTTCCTCAATATGGAGTCCCCAACAATCATGACCTCCCTTCTTTTTGCTGCCTGGCCAACATTGTTTATAGGGTCCTGGATGTTGCTCCTTTCATTCTCTTGATGTTGGTATTGGCTCAGATTTGTTGGATGTTTGGATTTCTGGTGGTTGTGTTTGACGAAGTTTCTTTTTTTCCCTGATTCTGCCTATCTGAACCCAGCTGTTTCGACTCTCTTCCATCTCCCTGGTGGCTTTCAGTCTGCAAGGGGTGCAGACTTCCATGAATTGTGGGTGTGTCAGCTCCTCAAGCTCCTGTTGCTGTCTCATTTCCTCCAGCTCCATTTCTAACAGACTTACTCGTTGAAGCAAGTCCTGGATCGTGCGGCACTTTACACAAACTTGGGTTTTCTCGGATTTCCCACATCATGCAGTTGTCACAGATTACTGGCTTGAAGACCATGTTTTTTTGGGTTTTTTTTGGAGGTTCAGTTTAGCTTCTGCAGCTGTCAACCTGCGCTCAAACTGTTTCTAACTGCGCTGTACTTGTCCACGACTTTACTTCTCCCACGTTTTGTTTGTCTCTTCGTTGTGCTGCTGGCTCCGCCCCTCCCCCGTGTCTCAGAACGGCGCGGAATTTGAATCAGCTGCTCCAAGTTTCAGTTTGTTATCAGAAAAAGACACGCAGCTGTTAGATTTTAAGCTGCAATGTTTTCATATTAAAGCAATTCAAGATTTAATTTAAAGATGTAATTCCTCCTTTCTGCTTCTAACTGCGCTGTACTTGTCCACGACTGGCACCCTCTAATGCTTCAGCATTGATACCAAACCGGCTTTTATTTTGTAATTTATAATGTTAGACTATAATGCCAACACAATATTATGTTTAAAATGGTTCATAATAGTAAATCGTTTTGTTCAAGGAATATACAGTAGTTTTAATAATTTTGTCGTCTTCATGGCGCTCCACTACACCTCGTGGCATTACTGACACATTGGTCATTAACTCCCAGGAATGGACCAATTAACACTTATTTACATGCCTATACCACCTGAAAAAAAAAATGGGGTTAAAAATCACCCTGAAAAAAAACGATAAGGAGAGTCTCTCTTTCACAGTATCGCACACCGGCTTTGCATTCATTTTCTCCGCCATTTTTCCTTTGGGTTTTTTTCGGCAGCAAAGAAGCTAGTCACATGGCTTTTACATCACTTTCATTGGCTGATTTATTTTATTATGTAATGTTGCTTCTACATAATCAACAGTCCTTTGATACAGTTGCTTGCAACAAAGTTGCTTGAATGTTTGTATTTGTACCACAGTTCTATTTTGCCAGCTTTCTCCATATATCCATTGACTCCATTAGCTTAGTTTTACAGCTTGCATGGTGGAATACATCTGCAAGGTTGCAGATTGATCCATAACACGCAGAGTGGCTCACTTCAGTGCCCCATATTTCCCAGTGGTTTGAGTGTAATAAATACAGCAAGCATACACAATGTGCTCTTTTTCAAGATAATAGTATTTTTCTCTGTGTAGCTTGCAAGAGGATCACTGTAACGTAGAGCGGTAAAAAATGATAATTTTTCTGTGTGTCTAAAAAAAAAAATAATACAAAATATCATTCCTGTATTGATTACTGTCTGTGCATGGAAAGCAGGTACTACTCAGCCTTATATCTTATTACAAGTCCTCCAACACATATGTGGGTTTATTATTTATACTGAAAAATGCATATTCATGTCAAACGGGATTGTATTCTTGTAGGCCTAGTTAGTGCAAGAGGCCATATTTGAGCAATAGGTCACATTCTCTAATCTGATTTCACAATGAAGCGGAGTAGTATTGCGTGACGGGGGGTTTTCTAATTTAGCTGTATTTATTTTTTGGTTTTTGTTTCTAGCAGCTTTTTTGGATGGTACGGGTGCTGTATGAAATTCCAACAACTTTTTGAAGATGTTTATTTATACAAACATGTTTTAGATATATTATTATTGTATGTATTTGAAATAATTGTGCACATATTTGCAAACATGTTTTTTCCTCCATTGAACAATGAATTGTATTTTAGTTTAATTGTGTGGTGCTGTATTTCTGAACAATTTGCCATTCAAATGATTAGTCTCATTGCTCAGATGCAATTTGGACATGTGACAGACACATTAAAGACAGATGTGATTTTTGTACGAGGCGCAGGAGACACTTGTCTTTCTGTTCTTCGATGATGGACAAATGGAACACCTTTCTCTTTTGGTCTGATACTCGTGGGTAATCTGTTCATGCACGCTGTAAAGTTTGTATTCAATTATATGGAAATTGTATATAAACATTCATGTTTTACTAAATTGGATGAATATGTAGTACAGGCAAAAATATCTTTATTGCAACAAATAAGTCATAACGCTAAATTGAATCAGAAAATGTGTTTCTTTTTTATTGGAAAGTGTATCATAGAGTATCTGGAGGAAGAAAATTGTAATGTCCTGCTATGGCCTTTGGACCCATTGAACATCTGCTGTATGGGATCTGCTAGGGACAGTCCTATTAGGACTTTCAAAATACGTTCAAAAGACACAATATGCACAAAAGTGTAGTGCTATGATTGATGTAAGAGGAGCTCTAGCATAACTTTCATTTCAACTTGCTTTGATGTATTGTATGTCCTGAACACACATTCCTAAGCGAAACTACAGCAAAACGAAACTAAGGCTTGAGTCATATGACATGTCAGCTCCTAAGTTTCATTTGTTGCCTATTACTCGGTCACTTCAACAGATAGCATTCCGGTTTTAAATTTAAAAACGCAGGCTTTGCGCTTTCAGGCATGCTCATATGCGTACTTTCTACCACCCCTTCATTCAGAGCTCCAGTGCTGTGACACACAACAAATCGGTAGGTGTGTTCAAGTGTCTGTAACTCAACAATGGAAAGAGCTTGGAACACAATATACCAAATGAAAGAGGAGGTTTGTTCCTAGAATAAACTACAGCGTCCAGAATGGAGTGGTATCTTCACTTCACAGCTGTGCGCATTGGGCGTCTTATCCATTTTGCATAACATAAACAACTCATTATACCAAACGGTATAATGGCGTGTTCTTGAGAGTTAAAGAAGATGTAATGAAGTATAAAATACATCATTTGCATAATCTGCCATTTAATAGTGCAGTATGAATCATGAATATCTCTATATTTTGTTGAGCAGCATTGTGTTATATATTAAGTCTTAGTCATACAGATGGCTGCCCAGCAGTGCTGGAGAGCAGTCAACCTCACTGTAATAAAAATAAAACAAAAAAAACAAAAAAAACTAAGAGAATTTCAAGATGCCTGAGGAGATGTAGTCATTGGTTGGTGTACAACAGGGGAACATTTTTAATTATTATTATTATTATTATTATTTATTTTATTTTTTTTTTTTTTTTATTTTTTTTTTTTTTAACAAGTAGCATGAGTAATCCGTTTAAAAATAGATGCTCCCTATTTAATTTATATATCAATGCACAGCAGAGTTTCCTTAGCCCTTAAATATTTATAGTCAGGCAAATGTTGGAAAGAAGCCAACAAAGAGTATTTTCTAAAACAGTACTGAAGAAAAAATCTGACAAAGAATGACATAATCTTTTTCTGCACAGGATGTTATCCAAGAAAAGACAGAATTGAACATAGTTAAATATATTGTTATATATATAGTTAAATATAAAGATCAAATTCGATTTTGTTACATCTTGTCTGGTAATCTGGAGCCATGGCCTCAGCATTGGTCTCCACTGCACTTGTTTTTTGTTGAGATCTTAGTTTCTAACTCAATAAACAAAAAGGACTGCATTTTTAATATCTAGTAATATCTAGTATCTCTTTTAGCTTCATTTTCAATCCTCCCCTGTTTTTGTGCAGTTGAACGTTTCATTTCTAATACATTTTATTCATATGAAAAGTACAAGACCATGGAGCAGCCCTTTTCTGTGTGTTGGAGGGCACTTATTAGAGCATTGGGGAGCACTGAAAATGTAATGGACAGGGCTGTTTTATACTGTTGTGTTATACCATCTGAAGAAGAAAATGTTACATTAAATCATTTAAAACAAAGCTGAACGATGTAATGAGATACAGTTAAGGAACACAAAATTGACCTTAATATTGCCCCTTTAAATGGATGTAGTGACATGGAATACATGGTATACTACAAAAGACTTGGCTTATGGATGCAATAAAATAGATGATTGTGTAGCCTTTGATTCTTTACCAGCAGCCCATTTCTTATAGCTTCATAGTTATTTATTCTTGAATAGCATTCGGAAAACTAATTCCAGGAGAGAAATCTGTAAATAAAAATATTTATTAAAAAAAATTAGGTATTGTACTAACTTTGGTTGCATTGCCCTAAGATATAACAGAGGTATGAGTCATTCTTTATGGTACTGCGCAATAAGAAGAAAAAAAAAAGCAGTGCTTTTTGTTTACTGAAACGAAGTTTAAACAAAAATCAAATCCAGGTGGAAAAAAGCAAACTAAAGATCTGCTGAAAATATTACTGTTGTTATATTTATTTTTAATTTTAAGTAATGGTAATTACCTTTTATCTATTTGTGGTATGCTGTTTTTATTCTGACTCCCTAAGTCTATTTCTTGCAAACACACGGTAGCGTAGTTCCAGCAGTGGACTCCACACAGGTTCTTTTGTTTGTTTTTATCATAGGGATGCAGTACAAAGTATACTGTAGTTGTGCAAACATTTTAATATTTAATAATAATTTTCCTTTTTTGTTATGCATTTCATGCATCAATATTAGCACTACACTTGAACAATTACAATAATTCTCACAAGTGATACTGTCTTTGGTTTATGGTGTATATTATGAATGTGTGTAATGGAAATATTGTACAGATGTTTTCTAGTGTTCTGGTATTTTGGACTGCAGTGAAGTTCAACGGGTGGTCACTATGGTGATTAGACTTCATAAAGTGAAGGATCCTGAAACGGTCAAGAAGGAGGATTTGGTGTAACATTTCGATGACTCGCCTCAGTCATGTTTATGGCATAATCTCATGTGAGGGGAGTCAGGAAATATACCCACTAGACTTCCCTGATGAAAAACAAATGACACTCTTGTATTACATGGTAACATTCCTACATAGGCTAGGAGGCTGTGTGGTCCAGTGGTTAAAGAAAAGGGCTTGTAACCAGGAGGTTCCCGGTTCAAATCCCACCTTATCCATTGACTCATTGTGTGACCCTGAGCAAGTCACTTAACCTCCTTGTGCTCTGTCTTTTGGGTGAGACGTAGTTGTAAGTGACTCTACAGCTGATGCATAGTTCACACAACTTAGACTCTGTAAGTCGCCTTGGATAAAGGTGTCTGCTAAATAAACTAATAATAATAATAATAAAGTGAATATGTATACTACAAACACTATTTTATCTCCAAACTTTATTATCTAGCTATAGCCAGCATAACATATCCAATGCTGAGTCCTTGGTATACAGACACACAGGCAGCATGCATATACACCTCATATAATACAATTATTATATATTATTTCCATCTCTTTTAATGAGGGAACACAATCACATGTACAAATTTGAAATAATGTAGAGTCCACAAGCTTAAATTTGCATATTGTTTTAACACAATGTTAAAGTCTGTAGCAACTTATGAACACAGCTAATTATTATTATTATTATTTATTTCTTAGCAGACGCCCTTATCCAGGGTGACTTACAATTGTTACAAGATATCACATTATTTTTACATACAATTACATTATATTTTACACATTATTTTTACATACAATTATCCATTTATACAGTTGGGTTTTTGCTGAAGCAATCTAGGTAAAGTACTTTGCTCAAGGCTACAGCAGCAGTGTCCCCCACCTGGGATTGAACCCACAACCCTGCGGTCAGGAGTCCAGAGCCCTAACCACTACTCCACACGTCTGCCCTAATGGTTCTGAAATGTATATATTTAAAACAAGCATACATCAGTAATGTCACGGTGTGACCCTAAAACCCATCTTCCCTTGTACAATCAGTCAATCAATCAATCTTTATTTTATATAACACCTTTCATAGTGGACCACCATCACAAAGCGCTTTACAAGATGCAGTAACAACAAGAAAATCCATAATACTTTAAATAGAGAAGTGCATAATACATGATATACAGTAAAAAAAGAGTCAGAGCCATGAAGCTAAACAAGCGTTCTCCAAGTGTGCTGCACTTTTGCTTGGGGATAAGAAGCAGGCCAGAATCGGAGGACCTCAGCAGGGCCATAGCGGGTCAGCAGGTTGAGGAGGTACTCAGGACCTGTGTGATGAAGGGCATTGTAGTTGAGAAGGAGAGTGCAGGCACCTTTTTTGAATGAAAGGTATATGCGGCAGACATGTCTCGCTCTTTGATAGAAACAGCTTAATTTATTTGCGGTTTTCCCAATGATGATGTGAATGAGAATGTAGGAGTGATGATGTGAATGAGGAGCCCAGCTAACAAGATTTAAGTTTTTGCAGGTATCAGGCTTTTAAATACTCACCCACACCTGTGGTGGTTTTGACAGACTCACTGAGAGCAGAAACTGACCCAAGATTGTCACAGCTACTGGAAGTATCTTTGGGATACAAATTTAACATTTGTGAAACTGCAACAAATATTGTAATGACTGTAATGTGTTTTAAAGAATATAAAGCCAGTAGAACATATTATTAGCAGATCTGCACAGGTCGTGGTGTTTGCAGAACCAGTCCGAGCTGAGCCTAGCGCAGAGTTAAAATCCTGTTGGGAACGTGCTGAGTTATTAGACATGAATTGGATGATTTAAACTAACCTGCATTGATTGACGTAATATGATATACTCTTTGTCAATAATTATAGTAATACTATATATACTCCTTTCAACTAGATCTGTAAAACTGTAAATTTATTTTATATGGATTACAGACTAATGAAAATATATGGTGCACCATATTTATTTAAAATAAATATATTTTAAATATATAAAAAAGGGGCCAAGTTCTATATATGAAAAATATAAGGATCATATTTTCTACCATATATTAAAAAATATATGTTTTTTTTTCCATATGGGTGTAAAGGCACTGGACCTCCCAGATTGCCTGTCAGCTGGGATTCAAAGTAGTCTGTAACTACTCAGTCCATTTTTAAGCATTTAATAAACTGAAGGAGTACTGATACTACTCTAATTCATTAAAGCTTCAAATTAAATGAGTCTGTGTGATTTTCTTGATTTGTTTAAAAGTCATCTGGATGCGTTGCAAAGGTATTGCCACAAATGGCTAAGCAGATGCGGAGCTTAATCTAAAGAAAGTCATTCTCTAAATTCAGCTGTTAAATATAGGTTTAAACCACAGGTTGCCTTGAATCTCATCCTTCTTCCAAAACACAGTGACAGAGATAAGTCAAATAAATCCACAAATTAAGACAACCAGAACTGTGTTGATAGACAATAATTCCAACATTCCGCTAGCTATGCTGCCAGCTTCTACAGAGGTAAATTGAAGCTTTTAACAAATAGGAAAGAATGAGCACAGAGAAGCTGACTTTGGGTGTGACAGCGAATGTTTCTTAAAACATTACTGTTGAAATATTTGTTACCTTTTCATGTAATTTGTGTCCGAAGCAGTACATAACTGTAGAACTTTTTAAAAAGTTAGGTAGGCCATAAAACTAAACAAATACTTTGTAGACAGCTGTTTAATATTATATATCAATACAATCATTATCAGTGTACATGGTCATTTCCTTTTTTGTTTGTTTTACAAAAACAAACAGTTAATTTATTTTGAAGTAAATTAAACAATGTTTGGGGATACCACTCACTTCCCAACATTCAAATAACAAGCTGCTGCTTCTTCTTCTTCTTCTTCTTAGTAGTCGTAGTCGTAGTAGTCGTAGCAGTATTGTTATTATTGAAAACTTTAAATAACCAGTAGACTATAAATATATAACCTGCTTCAATATTTTACATAGTTGTTAAATTGCACTCATTTATCTGTAGAAATACTGCATTACATTTTTTTAAACGTAATTGGTAGTTTATACATGATTGTAATGTTATCTATTGTATGGGAGAAAAAAGGTTTGGCAACGAGACAAAGGTATGGCTATTTTTTTCTGTATAAAAGCAGCCATTAACTGAACTTTATGCAGGTACAAGCTCGGTCTTTTGCATTTTGTGATAATTCTGTACAAAATGCATCAAGTATCCTATTACTTCTTACGCTGATATATCATACCAACACCCCCCACCCCCAACCCCCAACTTCCCGGACCTTGGCCCCCCCAATTTTAGAAAGGCTCCGGCGCTGTTGGATTCAATGTAATTACAGTGCACTCTGTTTATAAGAATCACATCCGTTCCGATGATTTGATTATAATAAGCGGTTGATTCTTAAAAGCGGACTGATAGGATTACTGTGGTAGTGCTGCAGATTCAATATGTTAGTTTGAGAATGAAAGCTTTGTTCCCTGCAGTGTAATGGGTTGACTAGATGTCATGAGTTCCTGCATGTATGCACAGGGGACCACACAAAGTATTCTTTAGTTAGTTCTCCAACTGAAAGCAAGGTTTATTTTGTTTGTTTGTTTTATTAGCAGTTGTTTCCCCACCGCACTATAAGAAAAATAAAACCAACACCGGTTTCAAACTGTAAATCAAGCCTGATCATTTACACTGTCCTCGGCCACGTCACATTACAATTAGCAAAAGCGCCTCTACGCATCAGCAGTTTAAATATAGTATACAAATCCCAATCACTAAGGACAATACATCAAAACAAGTCCTCATGGGTAAGCAACTTGTTATATGATCACAATTATGTTTACTCAAGGCTGCAGAATCCTATTTTACTACAGTATACTTGAGAAGCAATCGTCTCGTGAGGGTGCCGAGTTTAACTGCCCTGTGGTGTTACGTGTAATGGCCTTTGAATTAAAATGACATTAAAGGATAGTATTTTACTGTCAGGACTACCACTGCATTTAAGCATCTGTGGCTTGCTTATTTTCTTTTTCGATGCAAATCTCAGAGTTTTTCATTAAACAAAGATGCAAAGCTCCGCAATCCCTCTACATGCGTATCACACAATAACACTGCTGTACTCAGTATGTATTCAATGAATGTGTATTCACTTTATTGAAACACATTTTCACTAACAGAGAAAACTAAAACATACCTGCACAATGCAGTGGCGCAGGCACGTTTGATTACAAACAATGAAGTGGTTCCTGCATCATTGCACTATCCACACTGCGTACGTGCGAGATGTGATCAAATTCAAAACAGCTTTACTGGCTGGACACGTCATTGTACTTGATCAAGTACCGTATTACATGTAGTCAGTTTGCCCCAAAATGATTCTTATAAGCGGATTGCTTTTCTTACAGACTGATTATTTTACATTGGTTAGTATAGGAATGATTTGGTCCTAGTGGGTCTGATCGCTATATGCGGTTGATTCTTATATCAGTGATGATTATAAACAGAGTGCACTGTATTTGGTCAATTTTTCTATTAAGATTCTCTCATAGCACAAGAGACTCTTTAATGTGCTGTGTTAAAGTTGTCTCAACATGCTACCACTACTACTAATTCAATTAAGTTATTTTTTATAACACATAAGTTAATATGTGCTTTGTTTTTTGGTTACTCAGCATTGTGACTATCAGAGATGCTACACTGTAACATTAACTTCATTAAAAATGTGTGGTAAAATAGTGTTAGTTTCAAATTAATGACTCTTCAAAGAAAGGCTATAACTACTATAATTATAAAATAAGTATTTTGTATTAAAATATTTGTCAACAGTGGGATTCGATGCTATGATCTTCAGTCATAGCAGCGTCAGTCAGTCAGTAAGCTATAGTAGGGTTTATTGCTTGATCTAAATGGAGTGCAGCTCGTTGCTGAGATTTCAGTGATTTGTCAGCCAGTCTGGAGGTATGTATATCAACTTGTATATTGCATTTATAATTGATATGTATGAAAAGTGTACAGTATAAACAGATTAGCCTGTTTTGACATTATTCAGAGATGTTTTGAAATTCCTGAGAATGTAGTTTTGACAGTCATGGGAAAGCACAGATGTAGCCTGTGCCCTGTCACTGGTTAGCTCTTTTTTGTGGTTTCACAAACCAAAACTCTTTCTTTATTCTGGAGTTATATTTCTTTAAACTAGCCTTCATCCGAGTAGTTATCAGGGCACTCCATTTCTCCATTTTAAAGATGACGATTCTACAATTTGTCCCTGGAATTTGATGCATTTTGACCGATGGAACAATGTTAATCATACCAAACTGGCACCGGCCTACCAGGTGTTCCACGCATTTCCAAACTCTAGAAAACTATAGTACGATGACTGTAGCAGGATAGCGTCATGGCCCAAGCTGTTACCGGCAGGAATGCGACTCAGAGGCTGGAAAGCTGCAGTTAAAGCGCAGTTTGACTGACAAAGAATAAACAAAGCAAAGAAACATGGCTCAGAGGCCAAAAAGAAAATTCTAACAAAAATGACACACACTTCCAAATACGCGCAGCTTTGATATTCAGGCTGGGCAATGGTCTTCGCTGCATCATCTTCCCAAACTCCTCCAAAGGATTTGTCCCCCCTTTATATACATGTGGCCATTCCCCAATTAGCACTAAATTACCTAATTACATACCTGTCAACACTGAATTTTCCAAATGAGGGAGCTTTTGTAAACTGAAATCTTATTGGCCTGAATTGAAGTGAATACCTACATAACACAAAGGCATACAACTACTCCACTTTATTACTTGTAGAATGATAGACTGTGATACGCTGCTCCTTCTAATTGCTTTTAAAAAGGAAAAATATCAAACAGAAAAACAACCATTACATGCTTCACAATCAGATTCTCTCTTGGCCCCTGTGGTTCTTATTGTACTGTAGTTGTAAGTGACTGATTTGGCAGCAGCCAGAACTTTGTAAACAGGTCCACTGTAGTTGATTTTGCATTTATTCCACGAATGAAGACAGCCAAAAAGCCAAAAAATGATTTACACATGTACTACTTGTGAGAGGCGAGCGACATGAGAAAAGCAAACTAAAAAAAATACCATTTCAATGTCAGTGTCAACACTGCGATGATAGCTACGTAAAACAGAATTCCAAACTTTGATGAAAGAGAAAGACTAAAAAGGTGGTAGATGTTTGTTAAGTAAATATTTATATTAATATTTTTTGTTAATGTAAACATAGACTTGTGTTGTCCCTGTTTGAGCACCAGGTTTGTGTTTATATATATATATATATATATATATATATATATATATATATATATATATATATATATATATATATATATTGTAAGGCAGCGGTTTGTGTGAGACAGCAGGGAGGGGGTTAAAACCTCCTGAAGAGATTAATGGCACCTTTGTTAATTGTTTTATTGTTTAATTTAATTGTTTTATTATTATTATCCCTGCACCTGGGAGCCATTGTTAAATTAGTACCAGGTGCAGGGTATTTAAGGGGAGCAGTCAGAATGCTCAAGGCTGCTGAGTAGAAGGAAGCAGAAGAGAGGTGCTCTGCTTCCGAGCAGTCTGAAAGAAAACGTAAGTGCTGTGTAAACCTGTATGATTTGTGTGCCAGGTAAACGGCTTAGCCGTCCTGCAAGTTAGTCAGGGAATAACCTGTGTAGTAAGTACTCCAAAACGGAGTTAGGTTTTGTTTTGTATTTGTTTGTTTTTGTGTTTATTAAAAAGTAGCGAACCGCTGGAAAATCCATTTCTGTTGTTGCTGGGTCGTATTTTTAAAGGGGCACAAACCCGTGAGTGGTGCGATCTTTCACTATATATATATATATATATATATATATATATATATACAGTACTGTGCAAAAGTTTTAGGCAGGTGTGAAAAAATGCTGTAAAGTAAGAATGCTTTCAAAAATAGACATGTTAATAGATTATATTTATCAATTAACTAAATGCAAAGTGAGTGAACAGAAGAAAAATCTAAATCAAATCCATATTTGGTGTGACCACCTTTTGCCTTCAAAACAGCATCAATTCTTCTAGGTACACTTGCACAAAGTCAGGGATTTTGTAGGCATATAGTCAGGTGTATGATTAAACAATTATACCAAACAGGTGCTAATGATCATCAATTCAATATGTAGGTTGAAACACAATCATTAACTGAAACAGAAACAGCTGTGTAGGAGGAATAAAACTGGGTGAGGAACAGCCAAACTCAGCTAACAAGGTGAGGTTGCTGAAGACAGTTTACTGTCAAAAGTCATACACCATGGCAAGACTGAGCACAGCAACAAGACACAAGGTAGTTATACTGCATCAGCAAGGTCTCTCCCAGGCAGAAATTTCAAGGCAGACAGGGGTTTCCAGATGTGCTGTCCAAGCTCTTTTGAAGAAGCACAAAGAAACGGGCAACGTTGAGGACCGTAGACGCAGTGGTCGGCCAAGGAAACTTACTACAGCAGATGAAAGACACATCATGCAGTTGGGGATTTGGTCAGAATTAATGGTCTCCTCAATGCTGAGAAGTACAGGCAGATACTTATCCATCATACAATACCATCAGGGAGGCATCTGAATGGCCCCAAATTTATTCTGCAGCATGACAACGACCCCAAACATACAGCGAAAGTCATTAAGAACTATCTTCAACATAAAGAAGAACAAGGAGTCCTGGAAGTGATGGTATGGCCCCCACAGAGCCCTGGTCTCAACATCATCGAGTCTGTCTGGGATTACATGAAGAGAGAGAAGCAACTGAGGCTGCCTAAATCCACAGAAGAACTGTGGTTAGTTCTCCAAGATGTTTGGGCCAACCTACCTGCCGAGTTCCTTCAAAAACTGTGTGCAAGTGTACCTAGAAGAATTGATGCTTGATGCTGTTTTGAAGGCAAAGGGTGGTCACACCAAATATTGATCTGATGTAGATTTTTCTTCTGTTCACTCACTTTGCATTTAGTTAATTGATAAATATAATCTATTAACATGTCTATTTTTGAAAGCATTCTTACTTTACAGCATTTTTTCACACCTGCCTAAAACTTTTGCACAGTACTGTATATATATAAATTGCAGCGTTGAAGTACATTTACCTGTATTGTGTGAGTGCGTGTGGCAGAAATGGCCGTAGCCACACCTTTGGCTAGTCAGCAATTTCTATTGGACAACACTGCCTTACAACCTACTCAAATCCTTCTGGGGCGTGTGGATTTTTTGGCTGTTTTCATTCGTGGAATAACTACAGTCCTATAAGAATATTCATGGTGTATCCTCTATATTTTTTGTTCCATCAGCACCAGGCAGTTGCACTGACTCCAAAAAGCCAGGTCAAAGTTCACAGCATATTGAGCCTTTCAAAGCATGTTGATCTCATTTTGAAGTCAAGAAGCAGCAAGCAGAGACTGCATGCTGAACGGCTTTGTTGTTTAGTAAACCGTCTAAGACGTGTTGTGTTCTGCAGCTCATACTCTCTCCAGTCTGGAGATATGCAGTACTGCTTCGGAAGGATTTGGAAAGGGCTACAGTGATTAGTAGTATTTTTTAACACTATTGTGTATCCATGGGACAATTGAAATGCATAGGATAGCTCGGCATATGAAATGAGGTATTTTTTGAACGTTTACACATGTCCCAGCTATAATTGTTACAACATTAGCGTGGTCCGTTTTGAAAGTGGACCAACTGTAATGCAAGTATATATCAGACAAGTGTCTGCAATATTTTTTTAATGTTTTTTGTTCTTTGGAACATCACCGTTTGAAATAAGTACAGAACTCAATGCAAAGCATGTTAAAGATGTGTTCATACATAAACAGGTTAAAATATGTTGCTGTGAAATCTAATAAAACATTGTATCAAAACCCGGTAGGATCTCCTGTAGGTTTATGTGAGGGATACTGCAGTGAGTACTCTAGATGAGATTGTTTTTACTAACTTTTTGCATACAGTACATACCATTCTGCTCTGTGCTTTATCAGGGTCGGCAATGCTTTCAAGTATGCTTCTGTATAATGCACTTCACTGGAAAATGCAGTATGCTACTATATGAATTTATATTTTAAAATGGCATAGTTAGTCCAACTGTGTCTTGAAATTCAAAATATTTATACTGCTATTCACTTCTGTAAAGACTTTCTACTGTCTACTTGTATTGTATGTGTGTGGCCAAGCTAGAACGCTATGAGTTAAAATAAATACACTGAATATGAAGAGAGATATTAATATTGTAAAAAAATATTGTAGGTATACAAAACGTGTTTAAAAAAAAAAAATAGCCATTTGGTATGACTGCAAGTTAACTAATCTATTTGTCTTGTTTTGATTCACTTTTTTCTGTTGTAATCATCACATCCTGGTGATTTTTTAAAACCAAGTTTCAAGCACCCCTGTGGCATCGGTATAGCTCTCAGAATCATGTGGAACCTCCATTTGTAGCATTTAGTTTGTATCGTATGGAAATTACATCACATTCGGATAAGCGATAAGGTCTTGTTATTCTTAATTAATTATATATTCTCAAAAACATCTAGTATAGGGTACTGCATGTCTCTTATTATTCCCATTCATAAATACCTGAACATGAATCACTTTTGAGTAAAACCAGTACAACATCCACAGAAACATAACTTAAATCCTAATTTCTGAAGACTGTGTAAATAAAACGTCCAGCCGTTACCTCTCACACTGAACTAACATGCACAAAGAAGATGAATGAGCACAATGCAGAGGGAATTGAGAGCCTTGCATAAGTTACTTTTTTTGCCACTACTCTGTACAACCAAATACAACTTGCAAAATCACAATCAGTTGGCTTGCAACACCCCCCAAAAAAAAAAAAAAAGAAATCGTGGAGCGCAGCTGCGCCACTTAACCAAAAGAAAACTTATGAAAATAAATCCATCTGCAGCGAAATTTGAATCGGTCAGAACATTTTTTTTTATTATTATTTTTCAACAAAACAGATTCTAGCATTAATTTTAAGATGGCTGTGAACGAATCAGTAATCAATAAAATAGCAGTATATCCAAACGTTTTAACAAATCAATTACCGGTATGTAAGAAGACTTATCAGTTTGATAAATAACTTGATTTAGTTAATATTGAAACATACAAAGTACTCAATATTTTAAATGTTAATAGCTAATTAGTCACAAACGTATTCATCATATCATAGCATCAATTTTTAAATGAATGTTATCAAGTACAAAAGTTAGTATGAAAACATTTCTACAAAAGAAACAACCCATTCCAGCACCTCAAATCTGAGGCCATGGAACAAATACATTCAAACTCCTGTAGCTGCCTTTTTTGTTCTTTATACTTTGCAAAACGTATTCTTTGGTAGCGGATTCGACATATTGTCATTTTATTAATATTGAACACACTGTTTACAACTGCCAGCAGAGAGATCACATGACCTTAACACTGCCCTATTGTCAGAGCTCTCGCTCTACATCCCGCCTACAGGTAGGCAATCTATTAGCTCTGATTTGTGAATTTCTGCTTTGATTGACAGTCTGCCAGGTAGGCAATGTGGTAGCTTTGATTTGTGAATTTCTGCTTTGACTGACAGTCTGTCAATACTGCCTTGCTACACTTTATTTTTCTACAGTTACAGCGGACGCTGTATTAATACATAGAATGTCATTACTCCCGCGGTCCACCGGGACTGTGTTGCGGCCCACCTTTGGGCCGCGGACCACAGTTTGGGAACCCCTGATTTAGGCCATCCAGTCTTTGGCCTTTCTGTAAGACTGTTATAAGGGCCATGTGTCATTGAAGTATTGTGACATCATGAAAACCTACACACACAATAACTGACCTTGATCATTAAAACCCACTGTAGCGACTTAAATGTGTCCCTATTGGTTAGCAGAGAAGGGACAAAGCCAACCAATGCAACTTAATTTTATTTGCTATATAAACCTGACCTGGGATCTTAATCAGGAACTAGAACAAGGTACATGCTACATTCGTTTAAAAGAGGATCGATACACTGATGAAATACTTCTTGTGTGAAGCCTCCTTTACTTGCCTTACTTGTGTTTTGCCTTGGTTACACCAAAGATATCCTTTCAGTTAGTTACTTTTCAAAGTGGTATGCATTGTGATTAAATGCCTGCACTGGTCTTTGAGTTTTCATACACAGTATTTATTTTAACACTTTTTTTAAACTTAACAACATGTTTGTAAATGAATACCAACAGTATTTTTTTTAATATTACCTCCTCCACTGACTGATTAATTCACAAAAAAGTGTGTCTGTTATAACCCTAATGTCATTATATTAGCACCAATAATATACCCCTTGTTAGCTGTCACTATGTTTAATCTTGAATAGCAAATAGCTATTTGTGAACTCAAACAGAAATCCACACACTGGAGCATTCTGATGTACCATAAATGGGAAGGAAAGGGGGTGCACCAGTAGTAAAATGTTTTTAAAAAAAAACTATTGTATTGGTGCTTCCATAAATGGCTTAGCAGTGAATGATAATTATGGGTATACTATGGTGTTGTCAAAATATCTGTTGAAGGTTTGCTGGAGCAGCTGAAATATTCAAAGTGATGCCTTACACCTCTTGTGGCTCAGCTACTGTACACATTTGACAGAAAGATTTACAGTCCTGCTGAATGGTTTTTATATATGCAACCTGTGTGTCCTACTCTAATGGATCCAAATTCTTGGGAGGCCTGCAGAGCGGTTGGGCCCTATAGCCCAGACATGGCGCCCCCTTAACCACCCTGAGTATGCTTCCCAACAGCTGTTTGCAGTGTTTAATAGGTCTGTCTTGCCAACATTTCCTTACACCCTTCTATTTATAAAATGTATAGCTATTACAGATAGTCTATTGAATTACGTGCCTTGAAGGCTCCTTTATTTGCCTCCAGCTGTAGTGGTTATCTTGTAACCTTAGTTGTCTTGTAGAACTTGGTTTGTTTGTATTGGTTGTTATGCTTGACACTGTCTTGTTCTGTGCTGTGAATGGGGATGAATGCTGCAGCACAGCACCAGTCAGCTGCTTTCAAGCTGGGGTCTGGCAGAGGAGCTACACTTCCAAGACCAGATAATGATTACCACAAATGCTGCACTAGGATTTCTTTCCTGCATAAAACTCTGGGGATCCTGATGTATGCTGTATTTGGTTATGGCGTTTCTTTGTTTTTCCTGGTCTACGAAAAAGTGTATTCTGGGAACGACCAACTTCAAATGAGTTCATGTAAGTACTGACAGGGAAAATACTTTTCTTGATTTATGTGGTTATTGACAACCACAGTTTTACCGTCTGTAGTTATACTGATGTATATATGTATGCTTATACATTATGAGTAACAGTGAAATCACAGGAAAGCCTTTTTCATTTATCAGTTCTCTGGTATTTTGTGTCTTTTTCCACCCTAAACTTGTATTCTATAACAGAATACTACAAGTTTATTCAAGTAAAACTTAGTTTAAAAGGGTACATAAGGACCTTTTTATTTTATTGTGTTACATGTTCCCATGTGTTGCTACAAATGTTTACGTAAGGTGTGTGTTTTGTTTTATTTATTTTTTATTTTTTACATTTTTACCACTTTTTTAACTTTTAAATTGCATTCCCTGCCTTAAGATGGCTTCCCACGTTCCCACATGGACCTTTCAGAACTACATTTCCCATCATCCTCCTGCTCACTGGTAAATCCATCTCAGTTACATATGTGAGCAGCAGGATGATGGGCTTAAAATATGACCCATATCACACATTTGTCTGTTTATTTTTCATAATTAATGTTTACAATTATGATCCTTGCTTTGCTTACATTATTCTAAATTATTATTTTAATAACATATTTATAAACTATTCCTAGATAAAGTGTCCTAATCCTGTTCCAATTTCCGAGTGCTTTTCATATTTTGGTTTATAAAAACACACACACACAAACACCTTGAAACATCACAGTATTCTTATTTTATTCTTATGGACAGTATAAAGACTCAGGGCAAATGGTCTCAGTTGAATATCTATAAGAAATGTGCAATATCAGATTAGTTAAAATCAGCAAAGATACAGTACTAGACCCAGGGTTGCCAACCTTGCAATTTTGTTTTTACTGACATACAGACTTACAGTAACCTTTTTTTTTACTGATACTATTTTTTACTGACATCATTTAAAAAAAAAAAAAACATTGCAAGCTGGACGATGCCTCCCGAGCTCGCTGTGTTTTGACTATTGGTTTAAAGAATGCGTACTAATTTCAGTATTTTTAATTGGCATTCTTCTTTTGATACTCTTCACTGCCATTACATAAGGTGCACAGTAGGTATATGCCATTTGAGCTGATTGGTAAAGCCACATAGCAATACAAAATATACCCTACTTTAATTTGAAACAAGTAACTGTCTACATTAGCAGCTGCGCCGGGTTTGTAAAATTGTTTGTGGTGCCCAGGGTCAGGGGGCAGATTCCCCTATACTTGGGGTTCGGAGAAACAATTGAAAATAATCTCTTTAAAAGCCTTGTTTGTAAACAACAAAATGTAACATTTTCAGTAAACTCAATATCTATTGGATAAAACGTCTACCTGTGTCCTAACAATATCTAATTTTTGTATGTATATATTGGTTTATATATTGGTTGTCTTTGGCACATTGTTTGTACTATACAATGGTGTATATAGAGGATAAATGTTGAACACAGTGGATCGATCTATAACCCACGAAAGCGACAGTTCTCTGCTGCTCTGGCCGCTGGCTGTGAACACACTAAAGCCAAGGACTCACGAGTGGTGCGGCACCACTAGCGGGGAGCGGCAAAATGCTGCACATATCGCTCACCTTTTATTTCAATTAGAGTGAACACACATTGACGAAAAAATGACGTTGCGGAAAAGTGTCGCAGCGGTAGAATTTTATAATGGCAAAATATCGCTCGGCAAGTGATATTTTGCTGCTCAAACATTTTCCCGCAGCGGCAAATCTGGGTCTAGTCAATCAGGTCCATGGTGTGGGATAAGTCATGTCTTGATGAACTCGAATATCCATCAACATGGAGGAGCTATTGATAGCTGAAGTTTCTCAGCATCCCGAGCTATTTGATTATAAAAATAAGAATTTCAAGGACATTGGTTATGTATCTATTGAATGATCCAAAACAAATACTAACCGCTTACACCCGCATGAATCCAGTTACTTGCAGGCTCGGCGGCAGCATGAATGCTGTGGGGGGTGGGGGGCATCCACTTTTTTAGGGTCGGCTTATTTTGGAAAAAAAATCAATTAGCTTGTTGTGACCGAGTGCTGTTGAGTGGCGTGTGAGTGGTGACGTCACGGACCAGAAACAGGAACCAAAACAAGAAATGGTGGTGGGTGAAAGTGCTTTTATTAAATAATAAATAAACAAAAGGTTAATAAATCACTAGCTGATCAGTCATGCATCCTCACGAGATTATTAAAATATAAAAACAATAACAAATATGCAGCGCTTTTATCCGCGCCACAAACAATAATACAAATAATAATAAACAGTGCACATATAAATATAGGGACGGGACACTCCACCACACTCGTATTCTCTACTATTTTACTTATAAACAAATAAATAAATCATATGACAGCGCAATTTTATTAATAATTCTTCTGTTTTTTGGGTTTTATTAATTGTATTTTTCTGTGCTTATTTTTTGAGTTTTATGTAATCGAGTTTTATGTAAATCGTTTTTTTTTTTCTGGGCTTTCGTTTTTGATATACTGTATGAAATAAGTGTTTTTCAAACTTTCCAAAATGCTTGAGCGTTTTTTTTGTGTGTGTCAAACTATGTTAGTAACTGGACAGTACTTGCACACTTAAGTTGTACCTTCTTTCCTTTGCTGTCTTCCTCAACGAAATCCCTACGGTCACAGGCACATTCTTCTGGGGTTTTTGTGTGTAGGAATTTTTGTACATTTCGTCACAATTCTGTTTTAAATCCTCTGTAAATTAACTGTAATACAGCTTTAAATCCCGCTAACAAGCCTCCATCCTGATTGTAATCTCTTTAAATCTCGCAAGGGGAGTCTCCAATAGAAATGTAGGAATGTGCTGTCACTCAGTAGTTGGGGCGGGTTTAAAGTATTCAGAATGAATTAGGGAGACATTTTCTTCAGTGAAGGGGTCAATATGTTTGATGATTCAGAACCAACCACCATTTCTTATTTTTGTTTGTTTTAAATATGCCAACAGAGTTTACTGACCTTTTTTTTCTGAAGAACAAAAAATAAAACTTCTTCTGTTCTCCACAATACTCACTGTCACTTTTGGGGGAAACATTGGGAAATGTGTCACAGTGATGCTGGTGTATCACAGAGTAGAGGACATTCATTGTACCAAATCACATTAGAACAGGGGTTTTCAATCTTTTTAAGCTGCGTACCCCTTTCCAAAAAAGTCCACCGCGTACCCCCATCTGAGATATAATAAAATGAAAACAGAAAAAAGGTCTGTACAATAACATGATACAACAAAACGCACAAGCCTTGGAGTGTGTGATGGATACAATTCTAAAAGTTACAGTATTATAACGGAAAAAATATATTATATTTACTTTTGGATAAAAATAGTCCCTCAAACAGGTTTCTAGTTGTTGGAAACATCAACATAATTTTATTGTAATTACTAATGAATTCAAATCAACGAAGCCTCCATGCTAGCCTCAATCATTCAGAAATGACATAGGACTATTCCGTGATAGCAAATGGCAATCATGTATTTTTATTGATAATAAAATTACAGAAAAGAAGGCAAAGAAGTTTACTGTCCACATATCTCTACAGATGACCTCTACAGCTGACCCCATTTTTAAAAATTAAAACATACAGTACTGATGCTAATTAAAAAATAATAATAAAAGCTTACCTAGTATCAGTGTGATGGATGTCCCTGCTTGTTACCACACAAATCACTGATGATGAAAAGGAAATTGGAGCTTCAGTCGCAAGACATTTTTGGTATTTTTAATGTCTGACGGTATTTCGTCTTGATCGCCCTTTGCTAGTAATGTACTAGTATTGAGCCAACAATCCATATTTTTTTACTGGATTGAAAAGCTAAAAACTCTTACTCTCACACCAGACGTAATGGCTTGTCAAATTAGATCGCATGGCAATGGTTTCGCATGGTTTCTGATTGGCCACACATTCTGTATTTTGAAATGAACCAATAATACTTAAGTTACAAAAAACCTGAATCGGGTCATTGAAAAAAATAAATATCGATTTGCAGGCATGAACGCACACAAGAAATAAAATGAGTTAAAGACTAGGCTTTTTGTTTTTTTTAAATATATATATATATATATATATATATATATATATATATATATATATATATATATATATATATATATATATTTTATATATATATATATATATATATATATATATATATATATATATATATATATATATTGTCCCAAAGACAGACTGCAGTAACCGCCTAACTGTTTATACGGCATTTCAACAACAGGGTTTATTTATAATGTACATATTTAATATGTAAATTAGTCAAGTGAGAACTGAACACTCTGTCACAGCACATCAATCTGGTGTTAGTGATTAATAGTAGTCATATTTAAATCCCATTGTCCTGACTGGTAAATTCTTACCTTCCAGCTGCCCTTTTATTTTGACAATGTCCATATCAAAAATGGCATTTTTTTTTTCTTGACATTTTTCATTCTTAGTCCCCAAGTAAATATTTTGGATGGTTTTCAAAACTATTTTTGCTTTATTTTTACAACACATTTTGATGTTGTTGATATGATAAATGCGTATATCTGCTTCAGGTACTGTATTTAATTTTTTTCAAGGTTAAACGATGGCCCGTGTTACACAGAACACTAAAAATAAAATGTCAAATTTACAATATGTATTTCGTTGGTTTTGTGGGTTTGCTATATTTTAACATATTTAAATACTGCACATAATGATATGGTTTTGAAAATGCTACTTACCAAAACCGTTGCTGCACGTGAACTGTATTACTTAATAATTTCCTTCATTCAGATTCCAGTGGTGTTTTCTCAATGCAAGATGTATTGTAGGCATATATACAGTGCTGTATAAAATCACATGCCGTTATAGGCCAACTGGTCAAATGTTGTTGACAGTTGGTGTTTAACACATACTGAATTATTTCGGCCCCGAATTCTAGCATTTTTTGTCATAGAAGAGACAAATTTCACATATTTTATGTTACCGTAGGCTACTTTTTTTTTTTTAAATCAATGATGCGGTTTTCGTTTCACAAATCTACTGCACTTTGTCTATAAACTGTACTGTAGCACGCAGAAATATACATTTCTCCCATTCACTTGCTAGGTCAATCCATATCTCCAAATATCAGGCAGATATTTTGTCTAGCAAATAGTTAAGTTTACAGCGGATGAATTTCACAGTATTTAAGCACAAATATAATAGCCTACATTTCAACAGTCACTGCCGAAGCTGATTACTTATTCTTCCAGAAGTAATGGTCGGGTGTAACAGGGACACAAGGTTATATTTGCACCGGGCCATGTTGTTAACAAGCCTGATGTTGTCATCCAGGCTTTACTGTGAAACTGACTGTAAACAGGGAGGGTGTGAGCGCATTCTACTGGACTGGAGAATATGGCACGGGAGTTTAATTATGAAAACACAAGTGTAAACAAACAAGTAAAAAAGATTATCCTGTCGTCAGACATGTCATGTTAATACAAAATGCATTCATTTACTGCATATTGGTATTGCGTCTCGTCTAGGAAGGGGGACACACGGGCCATTTTTTTATTTCAGGGGGGCACTGACGCAATGGTGCGGCCTAGCGTGAACAGTGCATTACTGTAAAATAACGAATGTACATATAATGCTTACTTTCAACTGGCTATTTAATACTGAACATAAAAAATATACACTCTTGTAAACAATCAATACCAGAAGTAACTAGACATTTTATTATTATTATTATTATTATTATTATTATTATTATTATTATTATTATTATTATTGTGCTTTGATTTACTTTAATTTGATTTCATTAATGATTTCTCATAGATTTTTTTTTTATTTAAGCGATAGTGCCCGTCGATGATGGCTCTACGTGTGATAGTTGACCACGACTTGAGGCGCTCTGAGCCGAAGACAAGGGCACTAACGAAAGTCAAGGTTAACTATCACACGGTAGAGCCATCATCGAGAGGGCACTATCGCTATTAGAAGATTATTTTATCATTGTTTTGTTTAAAAAAAAACACCTTAAAATCTAAATTTACCTTGAACTTGTACTGATTCGTCAGGTACCTTTCCACTGAGTAAAGACGTTCTAAGAAAATAGTCCCCAACATTTTTTTAAAATAAAAAACAAGTACGACATACATATAAAGAGAAAAAAACAATGCCTTTTTAATTAGTAAATTGATTTAAATGTTTTATTAACTTGTTAGGGTTTTACCCTATTTATAATCTGGACATTGCCTGAGGAATGAACGGAGCACTTACTGGACAGTCCGTGTACAATGGAGTCTGAACTAGCAATACATTCTCTCATTAAATACCACTCTAAAATGCCTCCTAACTCACCATGTTTCATTCTTCAGCCAAAACCTTTCTCTCTTGAATCTACATATGAATGGCGCAATATTACTGAACTGTCGCGTCTGGCTTTGTTATTATTATTATTATTATTATTATTATTATTATTATTATTATTATTATTTATTTCTAGCAGACCCTTATCCAGGGCTTACTTACAATCGTAAGCAAATACATTTCAAGTGTTACAGTACAGGTAATAATACAATAAGAGCAAGATAAATACAATGACTAGTTCAAGCAAGTACAAGTGTGACAAAATACAATTCAATAATACAGCAGATAAAAGTGACAGTGATAGTTACATCAAGATATGATTAAATACCAAATACTACAGTTTAAACACTTGGCAGATTACAGTACTCTGAAGTACAGGATTAAATGCAGTAAAATAGGGGGCAGATAAGAGTAAGTAAAGCATATTTAAGGAAGGGTGAAAGTGTCCCAGGGGAGAAACAGAGGAGTTCTACAGGTGCTGTCTGAAGAGGTGAGTCTTAAGGAGGCGCCGGAAAGTGGTCAGGGACTGGGCGGTCCTGACATCTGTAGGTAGGTCATTTCACCACAGCGGAGCGAGGATGGAGAAGGAGCGGGCTCTGGAGGCAGGGGAGCGTAGAGGAGGTAGAGCCAGTCTTCTAGTGCAGGCGGAGCGGAGAGGTCGAGTGGGGGTGTAGGGAGAGATGAGGGTCTGGAGGTGGCTGGGTGCAGTCTGGTCAAGGCATCTGTAGGCTAGTACAAGAGTCTTGAACTGGATGCGAGCGGTGATCGGTAGCCAGTGGAGTGAGCGGAGTAGTGGAGTTGCGTGGGAGAAGCGAGGCAGAGAGAACACCAGGCGGCAGCGGAGTTCTGGATGAGCTGGAGCGGACGGGTGACGGACGAGGGAGGCCAGCCAGGAGGGAGTTGCAGTAGTCTAGGCGGGAGAGTACCAAGGCCTGGACCAGGAGCTGGGTGGCATAGTTGGTGAGGAAGGGTCGGATTCTTCGGATGTTGCTCAGGAAGAATCGGCAAGTGCGTGCCAGAGTGGAGATGTGCTGGGAATAAGAGAGGCAGGGGTCCAGGGTGACTCGAGGTTCTTAGCGGAGGAAGAGGGAGAGAGTGTGGTAGATTCCAGAGGAACAGAGATAGAGAGATCAGAGGAGGGGGAGGAGGAGGGAAAGAAAAGGAGGTCAGATTTAGAGAGGTTGAGTTTGAGGTGATGCGAGTGCATCCAGGAGGAAATAGCAGACAGACAGGTAGAGATACGGGAGGAGATGGTGGAGTCAGTGGTGGGGAAGGAGAGGAAAATCTGAGCATCATCAGCATAGAAATGGTATGAGAAACCATAGGATGCAATGATGGGGCCCAGGGAGCGGGTGTAGAGAGAGAACAGGAGAGGACCCAAGACTGACCCTTGGGGGACTCCTGTTAAGAGAGGGTGAGGTGTGGAGGTTGCTCCACGCCAGGTTACCTGGTAAGTGCGGTTGGAGAGGTAGGAGGAGAACCAGGCCAGAGCAGTGCCAGAGATCCCCAGGTCAGCAAGAGATGATAGTAGAATAGAGTGATCAACAGTGTCAAAGGCAGCAGAGAGGTCGAGGAGAATTAGGACAGAGGAGAGAGGCAGCTCGGGCAGACTTAAGTGAGTTGGTGACAGACAGGAGGGCGGTTTCAGTGGAGTGAGCAGAGCGGAAGCCAGATTGGAGAGGGTCGAGCAGAGAGAGGTTGGACAGGAAAGCAGAGAGCTGGCGGTGTACAGTCCGCTCGAGGGTTTTGGAGAGGAAGGGTAGGAGGGAGACAGGACGGTAGCTCTGGAGGGAGGTGGGGTCGAGGGTAGGTTTTTTGAGGATGGGATAGAGGCTTTTTTGAAGGCAGAGGGAAAGAGACCAGAAAGTAGAGAGGTGTTGAGAAGGGAGGAGATGAAGGGAAGTAGAGCAGGAGCAGCAGCTTGAAAGAGGTGAGTGGGGAGGGGGTCCAGGGCACACGTGGTGGGTTTGTGACCCTGGAGCAGGGAGGAGAGGTCAGAGTCTGAGAGGGGCAAGAAGGTGGAGAAGGAGGGTGAGTTAGTAGGGGATGCAGTGGGTGTAGGGGTTGGAGCAGGAGGAGGTGCGGGGAGGAGAGGTGTTAAAGAGTTTGCGGATATCTGAGATTTTAGAAGAGAAGAAGGAGGCAAAGTCATCAGGGAGATAGAGGAGGGAGGAGGAGGGGGAGGGTTTAGGAGGGAGGAGAAGGTAGAGAATAGTTTACGTGGGTTGTTAGTGGAGGCTTGGATTACAGATTGGAAATAAGTACATTTAGCAGAGGAGAGAGTAGAGGAGAAGGAGGAGAGGAGAGTGCGGTAAAAGTCTAGGGCAGCAGGGAGTTTGGTTCTCTTCCATTTCTTTTCAGCAGATCGCAGTGTGATTCTTGCCGAGCGGAGCGCAGAAGAGAGCCAGGGATGGGGAGGGGAGGGGCGAGCAGGTCGGGAGGTGAGGGGACAGAGGGAGTCGAGGGAGGAGGTGAGGGAGGAGAAGAGTTGGAGGTAGCAGAGTCTGCGGAGAGTTGTGAAAAGGAGTCGATAGGAGGGAGGTGAGAGAGAGCAGTGGAGGCAAGGACAGAGGGGGAGAGAGAGCGGAGGTTACGGCGAGAGTTGACAGTGGGGGTAGGAGGAGCAGGGAGAGGGAGGAGAGACAGAGAAAAAGAGATGAAATAGTGATCGGAGAGGTCCAGGGGGGTGACAGAGAGGGTGGAGGGGCAGCAGGCCCTGGAGAAGATGAGGTCCAGTTGACGGCCAGCTTTGTGGGTAGGAGGGGATGGAGAGAGACAGAAGTCGAAGGAGTGAAGGAAAGGGAAGAATCCAGCAGAGTGGCTTGGGTTGGAGAGATGGATGTTGAAGTCACCTAACAGGACAGTTGGGGTAGACAGAGAGGGGAGGGAGGAGAGTAGATAGTCGAGTTCATCCAGAAAGTGAGCGAGAGGCCCAGGGGGGCGGTACAGTACAATGAGCAGGAGTTGACAGGGAGAGGTTAGTTGGACTGCATGAAATTCAAAGGTTTTGACAGAGAGTGAGGAGAGATCGGAGGGGACAGAAAAGAGTAAGGAGGGAGAGAGGAGAAGACCAGTCCCACCTCCCCGTCCAGTGAGACGCGGGGTATGGGACAGGACATAGAGAGAGGACAGGGCAGCAGGAGTTACAGCGTTATCAGGGGACAGCCAGGTTTCAGTGAGAGCAAGGTAATCGAGAGAGAGGTGGGAGGCAAAGGCAGAGATGAAATCAGCTTTGTTAGCAGAAGAGTGACAGTTCCAGAGTGCACCAGAGAGTGTGCAGGAGAGGGGGAGAGGCAGAGGGATGAGGTTAGAGGGGTTGGAGGAGCAGCAGTGGAGAGAGGGCAGAGGGCGGGGACGAGAGGACAGAACAGGGATGTGAGAGACAGTCATAGCAGGACAGGCAAGACAAAAGGCACAGTAGGAGCAGTGGGGTGGAGGGTACAGACCTGACTAGTAGATGGTTTCTTCCAGAGCGCTGTTAGGTTCGGATCTATTCCAACAGCCTCTCCGTGCAGGCCTCCCCTCGCTGGACTCCCACAGCTAGACTCCCGGCTCTTTTGTTGAGGCTCTTCAGTTTGCTGGCGCTGAAATAGGCTGCTTGATTAAATGTTACGACTGCGTGGCAAAAGAACCAGCTAAACTGTGTGGAAACCAATCAAATAGCAAATCAACTTCTGTTGTTGTTGAAAGATGCTCTGTCTGTGCTCCTGTCGAGCTGACAGTCTGCGATTGGCTCTCGGCAGTTGCAGCTACAGTATTGACTGCTTTAGTCGATGCAAAGTATTGATTGGCTGGTTTTGGTGTATAATAAATTGGACCAATTGTGTTTTTGTTTAGTATTTACTGTCCAATAGTGAACTATGCTTAAAAATACAGCAAGTCAAAAAGAAAAAGCCATCACTTGCGCGGATTGATTTTAAATTTGATTCAAAGTTGGTGCTGAGACATTCTAGCAGGCATCTACGGCTAGACCTGGAAGCTGACGGTACTGAATCAATTTACAATCTGAAACTGGGGGGGCACTGGACCTAAACTGGGGGGGCCAGGCCCCCTAAGGCCCGCCCGTAACACCAGGTCTGGTTACTTGATGTCCTGTATCATTTGTCAGATATACACATCAAGTAATTAACCAGTTGCCAGCCGACTGATTATTGTGTATACAATTGCGAAAAGCATGATCCCTTTTTTCCTTAGCAGCTCCTATGCAATGTATAACTACATATACAGTACCAGTCCAGTCTTGTTAAGTGTGGTGCTGGATATATATAATAGCTGTTTCTTTGTAGAAAAAGGCTTTCACATTGTATCCCAAAATAAATATCATATTTTACATACATATCCTTAGGTAAATAAAAGGCAAATATTTCTGAGTGGTGTTTTGATATGGGAACTTATAACGTTAGATCCTGATAAAAATTTCTGGAGATGGACATGGTCGTTCACTCTGGGTTCGAGCTCTAAAAGTTCAAGAATTATATACTTTTTTTAGGTTGTTGTACAGTGCTGCAAGGTGGTGGGCTCGGAGTTCTGTGATGGCATCGAATTCCTTGGTGGCTTTTTACTATCTGATTATGTACAGTAGCTTGTACTTTCTACTCTATATATACGCTCAAACATTGATAGTGCTGGTCCCACATTCTAGAATATTTTATTTCTTTATTTATTTAAAACCCACTAAGATAATAAATCAATTTTATAAAAGTGTGTTTTTAGTCTTGACTTGAAAACTGTAACGGTCCCAGCTTCCCTGACAAACGAAGACAGAGCATTCCATAATTTAGGAGCTCTACAAGAAAAAGCCTTACCTCCCGTGTTGCTTTTGTTGACCCTAGGAATAAGGTGACCTTATGGCTCCATATTCAGCGAGACAGTTCAGGGTTTTCAACTCGCAACCCAATGCATTCTGGTACATTTTACCTGTCTCATTTACGATTCTTACCTTTAAGAGAAGCAAGACTATGCTTACCAGAATGCATTGGGTTATGAGTTGAAAAGCCTGAACTATCCCAAACTGTCCTGCTGAACACTGAGTCATATGGTCACCTTACCTAGGAATACCCAGCAGCTCCGCATCTTATGATCTCAGAGTGTGGTTTGGAAGATACGGGGTCAGTAACTCCTGCAAATAACTAGGTGCTAATCCATTCAGGGCCTTGTAAGTTAACAGCAAAATCTTAAAATCAATTCTATACTGCACAGGGAGCCAGTGTAACAAGGCCAAAACAGTGGTAACGGTGGTATTCTGAACCAGCTGTAAGCAGGATACCACACGTTTTGGAACACCAGAAGAAAGTGCATTACAATAACCAATTCTAGATGAAACAAAGGCATGCATTAGTCTCTCGGCATCAGATACGGAAAGAATTGGTCTAAGTTTGGCTATATTTCTCAAATGGTAAAAAGATACTTTAGTAACTTCCCTAATATGAGCCTCAAATGATAGATCAGGATCAAAGATGACCCCCAAACTCTTAATTTGTAGTTTTTCTAAGTTTTGATGAGAGACTGCAAGGGTCAAGCTCATGTAATCCCACATTTCCTTTTAGTTGTCCTATTTGGCATGTATTGTGTTTTTACACAAATGCTATGTGATATTAATAGAATCACTGTCATGGTTATTACCATTTACGCTTAATTTGTGCACTACAGCCTGTTGCTTGTTACGTTCCACTGCGGCCTTGTGCCCTGCGTGAAGCCAGCGGCTAGAGTCCTTCCCAGGGATTCAGCAACATAAGTCGGCTGACTTTGTGGTCTCCCCAGGCTGCAATAGCTTTATTTCTCATTTTAGCTTTATAGACGTTTTATATTATTATGTAATTGTTTTAATTACTGTATTTGTTGAGAGTTTTTTCTCTTGTGTATTTTCAGTTTATTTACAGAGCCTATGCACAGGCCTGTCTGCAACGTAGTGTTATAGTGTTGTACAGTATCTTGCTGCCATTTTGGTGACAGCTTTAGCATCACCATTACAAAGGCTGTTAGTACATTCTAATAAGCAGGCTTCCCTCAGTCTCATGTGTGGTACTGACTGGGTGTTTTTGCTAGTGGCTTGTACAAGTGGGCATCCCTATACATTGCCACCCATGGTGACTGCAAACCGGTGGACCCGTCCCGGTATCCACCAGGTTCCAATGTGGTACCATACCGACCTGGTGCTAAAGCCACCAAACTGGTACCAAACCAACCCGGTGCTGATCCGGTTCCGACTCTGGACCATACCGTAATGACCCGGTGCTAGAGTCACCTAACCCAACTGGTGCTAAAAGTCACCGAACTGGTACCAAACTGGTCCCACTCGGGTCTTGACCCGCCCGGTCGATATCTATAGGCAGATTGAGGCAGCAACTGCACAACGATATACTGTACACTGCATTGCTTACTTCTTGCATCATGCCTGGGTTTTATCTCTGTGAGACATGCAAGGCCAGTCTGCATATTGAGGACAAGCATGTGGCTGTGAGTTTTGTGAACGCGTATCCCCTGCAGTTAAGCTCTCCCTGTTGGCAGAGTTTCTGCCATTGATCAAGTGGGCCACAGGTGCCCTGGCCTACAGAAGGCAAAACAAGGCAGTCCATCTTTGATGATGAGCCTACCATCGCTCCTGTGTCCCCCCCAGTGCACCCAGATTTTCTTTTTGAAATCCAGTCTTCTTGGGATCACCTGGCAACAGCTCCTGCTGTTTTCCAGTCAATGGATGCCCTATATAGGGTACATGATGAGGCTTGCCCATTTTCCACCAGTGGGGCTTCTATTGCCGCCTTGGTCCAGGCGCCTAATATAATGCTCCTGTCCAAGGATGCTACCTGCTCCAATAAGCAGGGCTGGGCAATTATAATAGCTGGGTTCACTGCAGAGCTGGGCAATTATAATAGCATCCTGGTAGCCTACCAGTGCCATTTGCTGAGGTCCCTTTCTGAGAACCACAGGCCCTTACCACAACAGTTGGATGAGCTGCGCCAGGGCATACGTTTGGTCTCATGGTGGGCGAGATGCTGCAGGGAATCCATGAAGAAGCTGATTCTCCTGCTTCCCAAACAACCACCTGCAGTGCATAAACTAGCGGCAAACTGGCGCCCTAGGCCCCAGCAGCCTCAAAGACCGGCACAGGCGGCTGCGCCTGCTGCCAGAAGTGATGTTCGGAACCGGCCTGGACTGCTTGCTGTGGAGGCTTTAATAGGTTCCACTGCCCTGCACAGGCCATGCAGCAGCCCTAGGAATTTGCTGCTACAGACCCAGGTCACCTTCTCAGGGAGCCATCTGGACTATTGGCATCAGTGCACCACAGACATCTGGGTGCTTACTACTGTTCAGACCGGCTACTCACTGCAGCATCAGTCACGGACCCACAGGATGCTGCGGTGGTGTCTCAGGCGGTAGCAGCTCTGCTGCAAAAACATTCTATTCGCATGATAGACCCCATCCAGTTGGGGGAAGGGTTTTACTCCTAGTGCCCAAGCGGGATGGTGGCCTCAGACCGATCCTCAACCTCAGACAGGTCAACCTGTATGTCAGCCGAAGGAGGTTCAAAATGTTGACAATGCAAAGCTGTTGGAGTCAATCAGGCCAGGCGACTGGTTCACCACGTTGGACATCAAAGATGCCTATTTCCACATCCCCATAAAACCAGTGCACAGAAAGTACCTGCGGTTCGCCTTTCAGGGAACAGCATACGAGTTCCATGTCTTTCTGTTTGGCCTCACTGGGGGGTGGGAGGTGGGCCTCTCAAAGAGAGTCCCCAGCACCTTAGTGGAGCTTCACCCTGAGGTGGTGAGCCTCATTTGGGAGAGGTTTTTGAGAGCAGAGATAGATCTCTTTGCCTCCCAGGAATCAACCCACTGTCCCCTGTGGTTCTCCATAATAGGAGACGGGGACCCACTGGCAATAAATGTCTTGGCACACTAGTGCCCAAAGCAACTGTTATATGCCTTCCCACCGCTCGCCCTGCTCCCGCTGTGTTTGGAGGAAAATCAGTAACCCCTTATTGACCCTGATGCAGCTCCTGAGCGGCCAGCTGTGGAGACTGCCCAAGCGCCGCGGCCTGCTTAGAGGCATGGGGGACCTTATGGCATCCCTACCCATCAAGCCTGCAGCTCTTGGTCTGGCCCCTGAATGGCTGCATTTGAGCCATCTGGGGCTTTCTAATAAGTCATTGACACCCTAGAGAATGCCAGAGCTCTGTCGACGTGTTCCCAGGACGGGTACAAGTGGGATGTTTTTCAGAGTCTGCCTCGTGGCAGTTATACTGCAATTTTTGTCCCATGGTCAAGCCCTGTCTAAGTCCCATGGTCAAGCCCTGTTTATGCAGCGGCTGTCCAAGTGGATAGCAGACATGGTCAAGACTGCCTAAGAGCTGGCCAACGTGCTCCCTCCAGAAAACTGGTGTGGGCTACTCCCCATACCTTTATTAGGCTCTACAGTCTTAATGTTGTGGATCCTAAAAACCCTGGTTTTTGAACTTGAGTGTTAAGGACGGCAGTCAATCCTTACAACACAGGCATAGAGGTGAGTTACTCCCTCAATTTTCTCACCGTAGCTACTGGGGTTCCTTATGGTAACGCACAAGGCAGTCTCTCGGCTTAGCCTTGTAGCATTCCAGTAATTCTGCAATCTTTCCCTTGTGACGGCTTTGGTACACTCACCCATTCAGTAATGGTTGCATTGCGTACTTGAAAGGGAAAGTCTCATAACCCTGGTTCCCTGAAATAGAAACATAACCATTACCTTCAAGGTCGCTGCGTCCATGATTGCAGAAGGCTTGAAGGAAAAATGATGCTGAGATCTGTGAGCACAGTGCCTTTGTGCCCTTGGGGGCGGGCAACGACTGCGTCACAGGCAGAGCAGAGCAGCTTTGGAATATCTTATTGTGGTGGAGTGACCTGCCCCTTTGCTTATTATTTATTTATATTTATATTATAGTTATATGTTTATATAACGGCGATTTATTATTTGTTGTTATTTTGCGTTTTAATTATAAAACCTTGTGAGGATGCGTGGCTGATCAGCTACTGATTATTTAACTAGCTGACAGTCACGCATCCTTACTAAACTCATGCAGACTGTGGCCGAGGGGGTAATAAGATCATTAACAGCTAGTTAACCCCTTGGCCAGAATATAAAAGCCTCCAGCTGTCTGCACTAAAGCGGAGAGTGTACAGAGGAGAGTATGGGAGAGCGTGCAAGGAGAGCGGTATTAAAATATAAACAATTGCTATATATAAGTATACTTGTTTCCGTTATTGTTTATTTGTTTGGCCAACATGCCCTTTTGTTTGTAGTGTTTCGTTTTGTTTAAATCTTTTGTTTTTGTTTTATTATTTAATAAAATAGCTGGGTGTCGTAGCGCTCAGTTTCACCACCGCCATTAATTGTTTGGTTTCTGTTTCTGGTCCGTGACATCACCACTCACACACCACTCAACAACAGCTCGGTCACACTTATTCAGGTTTCAGGTCTCTACAAGGTAAATACCCATATGGTAATGGTTACATTTCTATTTCAGGGAAACTTTTTTTTTCATGGAAACATATCTGGTAGCCATACCTTATCCGAATGAGACTTCAGCAGTGAAAATCCCATTTGTCACATAACCTTGTGCAACTTTCTACTATAGTAAAGGCGTACCAAGCAATACTTTATTATCTGAGATCTGCTGGAAGTGGCCATGTGACACCATTTATTAAATGTTTCAAATTATTGTCATTTGACTCATAAAATTATAGTGCTTTGTTGTTTGGTTGTTCTATAAGCAAGGCTATAAAAATAGTGAAGCTCCTACAAATAAATAACGAAACTCTTCCTTTTACACTTTTGTTATGTTCGTGTTTGATGATCAGATAGCCGATTGCTTTAAGCTTAGACTTTTCTGTCCCTTAGCTACAAGATGCAATACACTGCACACTAGCCTTGTGTAGCATCTATCAAGGGTACCTACCAAGGACAAAAAGTCATGTTTGTACCCCCAAAATGTATTAAAATTAGCATAGTTGGGAATTCCTTGCCAGTGGCTTTATTATTACTGCGGGTTGCCGACAGCACCAGACTTGAGTGTCCACATTGAGTTATTATTTGTTTATTTAGCAGATGCCTTTATCCAAGGCAACTTACAGAGACTAGGGTGTGTGAACTATGCATCACCTGCAGATTCACTTACAACAACGTCTCACCCGAAAGACAGAGCACAAGGAGGTTAAGTGACTTGCTGGGATTTTAACCAGGGACCTCCTGCTCACGAGCCCTTTTCTTTAACCACTGGACCACACAGCCTGCTAAAATCTCTTAAACCAAATTCATTGAAAATTGGTTGTAAAGAACAAAAACATGAAAAAAACCCCTTGGTTTCACAAATTTGTTCAAAAAGACAAATGTGGGGCTTAACATCAGTTTGCTGCAAGACATAACACAGTTCCAGAAAGTCCCCGGTGGATTAGCATCTACTGGATCCCCAATAACAACAACATATACTGTATATATAACCACATTCTACTGGCGAGAGCCTTGCACTGTTCTTGTGGAATTCGGATTTCAGGTATTGATTATTATTAGTAGTAGTTGTAATAGTCGTAGAAGGGTGGGTGAACAGAGTGTGATCGGGTTCATCCCCTATGAGAAGGACAGTGTGTGCGTCTCGTCAATTAAGCAGTTTTGAAATCGATGTAAGATTATCCCAGTAATCATCAATCGCAAAACATATATACATTTTAATATAACTTTTTAAATATAACACGTCTGTTGTAAAATTTTTAAGTATGTTTGTGTGGTTAATGTTTAACAGAGCTCTAAAGGCACTACAAATAGTAAAAGACAATGAAGCCTGTTATATAGTAGTACAGAACTATTATTATTATAAGAATACTATGTAGTGCAAAATGTGGGTGAGTAGGGTAGCCTATTGTAGATTTACTACCAGTATTTAAAAAATGTTCTGTACTAAACATTTTGACTGGATCATTTTTATATCATTAACCTAAAGTGCTGGTATTTTAGCTCAATTTGTAGCCTATAAGGATCAAAATTGCTGAAGCTACGGTGTTGTTGGTAAAGTTGTATATATTATATACTGTATGTACATGTATAATAGGGTTATAATATATATATACAGTCCAAAAATGTTTAGCAAATAATACAAGGATAGTACACAGTGCTTTCTTATGGAATGTTTTTTTTTTTTTTTTGTATTTGTGTAACGCTATCTCAGTTTTTGTTGTATTACATTTTTTTGGTGGCCAAATGAGGCAGTCTGCACTTGCAGTGTGTCAACACAAACTAAAAACTTTGTGGAAACCCAGTTTAAGAAAGCTGTACGATATCAGTAGTCACAAAATTGGAACTCAGACAGAAACATTTAAATATGCCCTCCCGTATTTTAATATTAATTAGGTTATTTGTATTTGGAAAGAGAATTTCTCTGGCTAAAATAAAAATACATGGAAACTCACACTTCCCGAAAGTACTACCAAAATAGAGTGAGAATAAGGTGAGACTTATTTTTCTTTACCTTGACCCAACCTGATCATACATTTATTTTTTAAATAGTTTAAAGTAGACATGTCTATCTGTGTGAAATAATAATACAGTAATATTATTTGAGAAGTTTAATTTCTTGGTGGGCTGCTTAGATGTGTGAGTGGCATTCAAAGGATTAAAATGATAACATCACATTTCCTTTGTCAGTTATATATAATATTATTTGCTACATTGATAAACACCATGCTACAATAAACACTACCTTTCAAAAGTTAAGAACATTCGTGAGAACATGAGAAGTGCTTCACATCATGATAATATTGTTTAGGGTTATATTGCTACAGTGCATGTAATGCAAAATAACTGAAATTCTATAGCATGTCCTAAAACTAGATTCATTGAGATAGCCGCCACTGACCGATCACAGCTATTGTAATATAGTCTATAGTCTATAGGTGTTCATCCGTTGAGAGGATTATCTTAGTATTCTCTAGAGACATGGTTTGACATCTGAGCAGCAGTTAATCAGTCCAAAATTCAACCTGAAGCCTAAAAAGGAATGAAAGAGCAGCTGTGGCGACACCTACTCTATGATTTGATCACCACAGTATCAGAATCTTCTTCAGTGGACAGGCATGTTAGTCCAAAACCTCTACCCGTCTGCTAACATCAGCAAAAACAAGTTACAGGCTGTACAGTATTACAATAAAAGAACATGACAATTACTTTGTTATACGCGGTTTTCATTTATGATAGTGAATTGTCATTCTAAATCCGGAAATTAACATTAAAAACCTCTTACCATTTCTAATTATCTATATAATTTACAATGTTAGAACAATACATGGCACACAGTATCAAAAATGATTGACATCAGATTAAGTATTCAAAGTATTCAACTCCCTGGCTGACTACAGTGTCAGGAACAAGATATCATTGGTGTTAGTGGAAATTCACTAGTTATTAGTGAAATCACACATTTTAAATTATTTTTTATAAATGAAAAGACTGACCGCCTATTTTAGTGCTAAAAATCTTTGTTCAGATCTTGAATTGGTAATCCTATAATTCACTGTTTTAAGGCTTGATGTTGCATTGTCACTTTGCTGATGAATCCTATCAAGAAGCACCATCTGTGTAATTATTCCCCCGCTATGTCATCTAACTGATTAGAAGAAGGGGTAGACTGTTTGTATTACATTGTTGAATAGCTTTTTATTTTAAAAAGTAATAATATTGATAACAGTAATCATTTGGCAGTAATAATAAATCTAATGCAAAAATAAAATAGTTTCTCTGTATAAAATGTCACCATGTGTATCTTGTAGTGCTACATGATAATGTCCATACATTTCCAGGGTGATGCTGTAGATTTGTACTTTGTCTTGTGCCTGTGTGACAGGATGGCTTGCAGTGGTGAGGTGTGGTGACGTCACGGACCAGGAAGTAACTGAACCAAAACAATGGATGGGCAGGTGAAAACTGAACGCAACGGCGTTCAGCTAATTTTATTAATAAACAAAACAAAATAAAAGATTTAAACAAATAACAAAACACAAAACAAAACGGCACGTTGGCCAAACAAATAGAAACAAATAAGCGTGCTGGTTTTAACCCAGCACAATACTTAGCAGTTGTTTTATGTGTTTTCCTCGCTCTCTCCGCTCCCCGTACTCTCCTCTGTACACTCTCCCTGCAGCACGGACAGCTGCAGGTTCTTATACTCTGGCCGAGGGGTTAACTACCTGTCAATTATCTTATTACCCCTCGGCCACAGTCTGCACGAGTTTAGTAAGGATGCGTGACTGTCAGTTAGTTAAATAATCAGTAGCTGATCAGCCACGCATCCTCACAGGGTTTTAAATATAAAAACAATAACAAAAGGCGGCACTTTTATCCGCCGCAAAACAAAAATACAAAAACAGAGCACAAATATATATAGGGGCGGGACACTCCGCCACAGCCTGCCACTCTTTTTCCTATTTAATCAGGCTATAGAAAAGTACCCATGCTGGTAGTCGGAAACCATCAGTCAAGGCACATTGTCTCTCAGGATTAGGCTATTGTCCCATTGGTCACTAACTCAATTGTCACCAGTTATTTATATACTAGGCAGCATTCTCCTTGTTGCCTGGCTGCCTCGTAAATTCTGTTTAGACATGGATGTGTGGTTGGATTAAATCAAAGCTATTCAGATGTCCAATGTTTTACCAGACTGGAGACAATCCTTCAAATTATCGTACCAAATCAAATAATGAAATCATTACAGCACCTGCACCATTCCCTGCTCTGCTATCTTGGCTGAAAGAGCCACCAAAGGAGTGGTGCATAGAAACAAAAACTCAAGCTTCACTAATAGGTTGTTGGTTCTATTGCTTGGGGCTTGGAGGAGCAATATAGCTTTCAGATTACTTTCTTGGTTAGGTATTAATCTAAATTCTTAGGTGATCCACATACTGTTAACAAACAGTCTGGAGGACTGCTTAGTTCAGTGTGTTGAAAGTGATTTATGCATACCAATTTTATCCCGTGGTGTATCTGTCTCAAGTTTAATAACACTAGCAAAAACAACCCAACAGCCCTATTTTGCTGAATTGAAGATCATTATGTTTTCTCAAGTACTATAGGATCAATTTTCTTCCCATAGATGCAGCAGTTAAAGGTTACATCTGGGAATCTGTTCCTTCTCTGGGGTTTCAAGCCACTGTGATCCTAATTAGGCTTAGTCTACTGTTGCTTCTGAATTCAATCAAGCACTGCTGAATCAAGGCTGGTGAAAGTAACCAGCTTTCGAGCATTGAACAGTTGAAAGAGATGTTGAAAAGCATGGCAAAATCCCCTTGACTTGTGCAAAAGGCTTATACTTGCTATGCCAAGGCATTTAGAAGTTGTATTGAAGCCAAAGGAGTTCATTTTATTTTTATAATTCATTGTTCTAAATCCAACTTCCAACTTTTGTCCAACTTTTATCTTTATATTGACTTTTATCTGAGCTAATTGTTGCATACATATAATGGGGTTTTGCAGTGGTTTTGAATATGAGCTTTTAAAATATAGGTATTGTCCCCGTGCTGACCTATAGGCATGGTTCTGATGAGCATAATGAGCTCAAATAGATGGAGAAGCTCTAACAGTTGCTGATGAAGGTGATACTGTAGTAGCTGTTGCTCCTATATTTAAATAGTGGTGGATAATGGTAAGAAACCTTACTTTGGGGAAAAATTAAGGCATTGTGGAGGTACTATGGTAAACTGTAAAAAAAAAAAAAAGTATGCCATAGAATTTACCATGATAAACTTTTATATTCATTTTACAAAAATACAGTTTGTTTTAATAGATTGAATCGCTAACATTTCTAATTACATGAGTCACTTGAAGACTTTTCTTGTAACATTTCTTAAGATACAAATTGAGTGAGTGGTACAATAGAAACACCATTCATTTTTCTTTTGTACTGATATATCTTTGTGTCCCTGAGGGCAGAAAGAGGGTGTGGGTACTTGTGTGTGTGTGTGTGTGTGTGTGTGGGAAGTAGGGAAGCAGTGGGAAGCTCAGCTGAAACATTCTTCTGTTGCAAGGTGTAGAAATCAATATAGTACTTTCCTCAGTGTGCTCCAGTTTCTAATTGAGACATGGACTTGTATTCTTGGCTTTGTCAATACATTATAGACTTCATATTGAAAACTGGAAGTTAAATACTAAAATAGTTAAGTATGTAAATGGGAATTAATCGTTTTCGAAATGGTTTGCCCTGGATACCCTTAATTCCAGTGGAAACTTGTGTCTTACCAGTCCTAAGCTTTGTATTACTGAAGCACAAGCAGATAAATCCCACCTCAGCCACTGACTCATTGTGTGACCCTGAGCAAGTCACTTAACCTCCTTGTGCTCCGTCTTTCGGGTGAGACGTAATTGTAAGTGACTCTGCAGCTGATGCATAGTTCACACACCCTAGTCTCTGTAAGTCGCCTCGGATAAAGTCGTCTGCTAAATAAACAAATAATAATATGCCCCTTATATTTTAATTGCTGGTATCACAGCAAGGGAACCTCTCCTTTTGTTCCTTACCACATGTTCTTTTATAATAAAAACATCATACAGAGAAATGAAGAAGAGAAGAAAGTATTACAAATTTGAGCTGCACTGATGTTGTGTTTGATTTGGTAAACATATGTAAAAGTTTATATCAGGAGCGGAATTTATTCACATACTTCAGGTGTCCAGTAAATCAGTGGCATAGCCAGGGGTGGTTTTTGGGAGTTCACCATTTTCTTAAGCCAGATTTGTTGAATCCGTATGTCAGCGTTTGTGTGATTTGTAATTTTTTTGGATGCTGAGCTCCAGAAAAAAAGACAGAGAGAGTGTGATAGTATATATAGTACAGGGCTTTGTGGTGATTGACATTCTATGCTGGTGATGACCTCGTAATCAAAAGGAATAGAAAAAAACATGCACTATACAAATAGCAACAAAAAAAAAAGCCAAACCACCAAAGACAATATTTACATGCTTTCAAACAAGCCTCTGACCCGTGAGCTGTTTGCTTCGCTGCCTGCCTAAGCACACTTTAAGCATGGAAAAAAATATATATATATACAGTACTGTGCAAAAGTTTTAGGCAGGTGTGAAAAAATGCTGTAAAGTAAGAATGCTTTCAAAAATAGACATGTTAATAGATTACATTTATCAATTAACTAAATGCAAAGTGAGTGAACAGAAGAAAAATCTAAATCAAATCCATATTTGGTGTGACCACCCTTTGCCTTCAAAACAGCATCAAGCATCAATTCTTCTAGGTACACTTGCACACAATTTTGAAGGAACTCGACAGGTAGGTTGGCCCAAACATCTTGGAGAACTAACCACAGTTCTTCTGTGGATTTAGGCAGCCTCAGTTGCTTCTCTTTCTTCATGTAATCCCAGACAGACTCGATGATGTTGAGATCAGCTCTGTGGGGCCATACCATCACTTCCAGGACTCCTTGTTCTTCTTTACGCTGAAGATAGTTCTTAATGACTTTCGCTGTATGTTTGGGGTTGTTGTCATGCTGCAGAATAAATTTGGGGCCAATCAGATGCCTCCCTGATGGTATTGCATGATGGATAAGTATCTGCCTGTACTTCTCAGCATTGAGGAGACCATTAATTCTGACCAAATCCCCAACTCCATTTGCAGAAATGCAGCCCCAAACTTGCAAGGAACCTCCACCATGCTTCACTGTTGCCTGCAGACACTCATTTGTGTACGGTCTCCAGCCCTTCGGCGAACAAACTGCCTTCTGCTACAGCCAAATATTTAAAATTTTGATTCATCAGTCCAGAGCACCTGCTGCCATTTTTGTGCACCCCAGTTCTTGTGTTTTCGTGCAGAGTTGAGTTGCTTGGCCTTGTTTCCACGTCGGAGGTATGGCTTTTTGGCCGCAAGTCTTCCATGAAGGCCACTTCTGACCAGACTTCTCCAGACAGTAGATGGGTGTACCAGGGTCCCACTGTTTACTGCCAGTTCTGAGCTGATGGCACTGCTGGACATCTTCCGATTGCGAAGGGAAGTAAGCATGATGTGTCTTTCATCTGCTGCAGTAAGTTTCCTTGGCCGACCACTGCGTCTACGGTCCTCAACGTTGCCCGTTTCTTTGTGCTTCTTCAAAAGAGCTTGGACAGCACATCTGGAAACCCCTGTCTGCCTTGAAATTTCTGCCTGGGAGAGACCTTGCTGATGCAGTATAACTACCTTGTGTCTTGTTGCTGTGCTCAGTCTTGCCATGGTGTATGACTTTTGACAGTAAACTGTCTTCAGCAACCTCACCTTGTTAGCTGAGTTTGGCTGTTCCTCACCCAGTTTTATTCCTCCTACACAGCTGTTTCTGTTTCAGTTACTGATTGTGTTTCAACCTACATATTGAATTGATGATCATTAGCACCTGTTTGGTATAATTGTTTAATCATACACCTGACTATATGCCTACAAAATCCCTGACTTTGTGCAAGTGTACCTAGAAGAATTGATGCTGTTTTGAAGGCAAAGGGTGGTCACACCAAATATGGATTTGATTTAGATTTTTCTTCTGTTCACTCACTTTGCATTTAGTTAATTGATAAATATAATCTATTAACATGTCTATTTTTGAAAGCATTCTTACTTTACAGCATTTTTTCACACCTGCCTAAAACTTGTGCACAGTACTGTATATATATATATATATATATATATATATATATATATATATATATATATATATATATATAGTGCTCTTCTTTTAGTGCTAGTATGGTAGATTAGCATGTTGCTAGGATACACACTTTAGACCTCAACATTCGTATTGGACAAGCCAAATCAGAAAAAGGCATATTGTACTCACGTTTTCTTGACTTAAAAATTAAGGCAAAACGTTTTTTTCATTTTTTTTAATCTATTAAATCTACCAATTTAGCTTTTGTTTCAAAGCATGTTGTGTTTGGGTTGTATGGCAATATTATATAAAAAGAAGCTGAATCTACTCCTTGTACCAAGTGTAATGTATATAATATGCTTTGCAATATTATATACAATACATATGCTTTTCCAGACCAAAAACTTTTCTCAAAATACCAATATTTTTGTTGTTTTCTTTTTATTCCGCTGCTTGGATTTAAGCCAGTAAACAGGAGGCATGGTATTTGAGTCTTAAGCATGTGTTCCTTCAGACACGCTGGCATTTCTCTTTATACTCTATCAAAAAAGTATATCTAACAGATGTTCTTAGCAAAGAGGAGGGGGAAAATATTTTAAAATAATAAACATATATTAGGTCATACCTCTTTAAAATAGCTGAAATTGTATTATTACTACTGCTTACTGCTGATTTGATTGCACTGTGGAAGACTGGATGTACAGTATGAATGTTTTTATTAGGCACACTATCTTATGCAAATATTTCATAGTTCTTCCACAGGGTTACTGCTGTGCGTGAATAGACTTAGGTTTGTTTTAATTTTTTTTTATACAGTAATCCGTTGCATATCCGACTGCGGTGGGACCAGAGTAAGGGCGGATATGTTAGAAGGCGGATAAATTAATCCTGTTTTAAATACCATTATACACAGCTGTAACAATTACTATATTCACACAACTATTGTTTTGAGATTCAGCTTTTATTAGGGAGCTCCCCTAAATACCTTGTTTAGAAAGATACAAGGTATTAATGCTTGTGACAGAGTAGCTGTCTGCTGTGTGAGTGCGTGCATTCGCTGCTGAGTTACAGGCAGGAGATCGAGATGGAGGTTGAAGTTGATACACCCCGCAGGCGAACAGGATTTATTTACATATCAACACACTGAACAGGTCACGTGACACAACCAGCAATGGCTGTGCACAGAGCACATACAACACCGTATATGAAAACATTGGTGGGAGCTACAATCTCTGAACTTCTGTGTTCAACAATAACTAACATTGCTGAAGAGGTTGATCATGGCGGATAAACAGTTAGGGCAGATATGTGACGGACGGATATGCGATGGATCACTATATTATTAAGGATATATTTTAAACTAATCTTGTGTTTGTTATCCCAGGATTATCTTTCTGTAAAGTGCTGAAAGAATTAAATAACTCATGAATTAAAGCTCATGTTTGTAACATGATTCTGTAATTGCAGCCTAAATGCATTTGTGATAAGCAGGGGTTGTTCTTTTTATGTACTATCACCAGTATTGTACTCCTTATTTCTCAGTTAATGATGGGCTGATAATTAAGGGGGCAGCTCTCTTGATTCTGGGGTCTCATCCTTAGAAAATCATTACATTCAGAAAACATTGGTATTGTATAAAACTTGCAAACTCTATTCATTGCCCATAAAACAGCACTCAGTTTAATCATTAGATGAGAATGTAAATAATAAACCTATGACTGTTCAAAACAAATAGCTAGACTGGTACTTAGCTGGTAAAACCACTTCTGTGGTCCAGCCCCCCTTCTGCTCTGTAATGTCAAATGTCAGCACCTCTACCTCCTGGAAACTGCACTGTTTCATATTCCTCCCATTCTAATGAACACTTGTTATGATCCTTGCAGGTCCTGGCAGTGGGGGTGATGAGCAAGTGAACCAGAAGCCAGCAGTGCCGCCCTATGACATTTCCCGAGGTGCCAGCAGGACCGGCTCGCAGGCTTCAAGCAATGTTGCAGGCAGCCGTCGGTGCCTGCTTCCCACCCCCAGGAGCGGAGGATCACCTTCTGGTGAGGGTTTAATCCGAACACTTTAGGCTTGCTTCATGAGGGGGTTGGAGGACTGGCTGACAATCCACTCTTGCCCAGCAATGCAAGGAATGCAGTGAAATTCAAGCTTATTACCTGCTAAATGGGAAGAGTAAGGAAAGTACTTTCCTGAAAAAAACATGTCAGAGCCAGCAATATTATAAATATCTGTGTAAAACGTTCCATTTGTGATTAGAGTAAATAATGTTAGCAGTTTACAGTGACCAACTGCTGTTGACAGCAATAGAAACGTACATACTTCAAACACAAAAGTGATGATTTCATAGTCTAACCCCTTTCCCTGCTTTTCACTAGACTTTCGATTTCCTGTTCCATATTTAGCAGAACCAAATCTATAAATCTATCCAAAAGCTTTCACAGAACAGGATTTTATAGGTAACACAGAACGTGTCTGTGTGTGTGTGTGTGTGTGTTTTAGAATGAGTTATGTATCCCTGAGTCATTCTAGAATGGCTCTAAACCACTCTAGAACATTCCAAATTGTTCATTTGTGACCACACAGTTATTTTATTGTTTTTTAAGTCCTAATGTGTATTTTTACCAAGTGGGTGTGGCTATCCATAAGTGCCGTGCACAAACAGTAAATAAGCTTTGTACTTATGCACTTCTTATACTCAGAAAAATAGCCATGCTCGTTAATACTCGTGACTCCTATTCAGACACTCCTAGTTATTACTGCTGAATTCTGTGAAAATAATAAGTAGCTATCTAAAAAATTGTTTTGTGGTTAATATAAAGTGTGATCCATTTTGCTTTCTGAACATCATGTCTGTCTGAACCACATTTCATTTGTTAACAGTAGTAGTGATGAAGATTGATCTTTAGAAATATGTAGCATTATGACATTTAGATAGCAAAACTGAGAGTGGTGGGCAGTGAAATCATTTTAGTAGCATTCCCCCAGCTGATTAAGAACAGTAATATCACAACAACTGTAATATAAAACGAAATGTTCAAAACTACATAACATACAGTCAGTCAAAAATGAACACTTTAAATTGACATGTTTTACAGCTTCCAGGAAAGAAATGCAAAAAGATGTTGAAGTTGCTAGGCCAGCAGTTTCATCGCCCAAGAGATTAGTGGTGGCAGCCTCAAAGCTTCATTCTCCAGGTAAGCATTGAATACTGTGCGATATACAGGGTGATTAGAAAGTAAGTTTCCACATCAATGCACCATGCTCTGATGTGTATCATCACTGAATTGTTAATTCTTTACAGTTTGTCCTTCATAAATGTGTGACTAGGTATATAAGTATTTCTTCATTCTGTAGCTTCTATCACAGCCCTTTTCATTATATCGATCCACGTGTTCTGATTGCTGTGCTGCAGGTACCAGGCATGTTGTGCCATTGAGCTCTTACATTGCAAGTAAAATAACAATACAACTCCTTAAAGCACCACTGAAAAGTCAGTGGCAAGATTTTTTTACTAAAAAAATGTGTAGACGCTTGATCTTCTCATGAATTCAGCTGTGTGAATTCAGCTTGATCTTCTCATGAATTCAGCTGTGTGAATTCAGCTTGATCTTCTCATGAATTCAGCTGTGTGAATTCAGCTTGATCTTCTCATTAATTCAGCTGCGTGAATTTAGCTTGATCTTCTTGCGGTTGATTGGCGTGCGATTGATTGGGCATGCAGTTGTTTGGCGTGTGGTTGATTGGACATGCGGTTGTTTGGCGTGTGGTTGTTTGGCATGCAGTTCTACTGTGTATAATTTGGTAACTGTGTTCATCATTCACTAATAAAGGCTTCTTTGCTGTGTGATAATACAGCTGCATAAAGAATTTACATTATCAGCTCCTTACAGGCACAACATTCCATTGGAGAAGACTGTCTATCAGCTTCAAAGTATAACTGCTGTACTGCCAACTGGTTATTTCTTGTCTGTTTGCCAAGTATGAGGTCAGAACATTCTATACAATTTGAAAAGCATTGTTGTTAAGATTACATTTCTTCCTCTTGACAGCTGTGTTGGATGCAATTCTGCAAGTCCTGTGACATCAATTTACAACAAAGCTGGCATAAGAATTCTTCAGGGCTCCATACAGCTGTTAGGCTTTGTCTAAATATCTCCATTAACAAATGTTGTGACCTGCTGTAAACCAAGCTGCTTTGAGCTTTCAAACACCATACTCAGGAGTAACGCACAAGGATAATTACTTATCAAACATAGTTTTCTTCACGCTTCTCTTTCTTCTAGACATTGCCATGCTATTCCAAGATCAGTTATGACTGTTTCATTGATGCTGAATGCAGTAATACTGTGCCATTTTGAGATCAATTAAATGTATTTGCATCCATTCCATGTTCTGTAATGTAGCATTGTGTACAGAGCTTGTACAGCTACTTAGCATTGTAATATATTCACAAAAATCACATCACAATTTAATAGATCTATAACACCATTTTATATCTATGAAATATCCATAACTGGTCTTACAATGCTAAAGTTTATTTAAATTGATGGCTCCAGCCATTTTTGACAGTTCAGCAAGACCTACTGTATATTTTCATGAATGGTATTTGAAACCCTCACTTTAATGTGAGTCTACCTCAAAGTGGATTCTACAGATTAATCATTTCTTGACTCACAAGAGGGATACAGGATGAGATTTATTAAAAAGCAGCTTATAATCAGAACATTTATTCATGACAGATTCTCAAGCTGTTGTTGTTTTGTTATAAATATAAAGTAAATGTGTTTATAAAGTAAAGGGAACTGGGTGCATGTTTACCTACTCAGTGGTTAATGTCTCGAGTACCATTTTACCTGTGGTTCCACCAGGGGCACCATTTCAGATGTCAGTGGGGATAGGGTTGGGACCTTAATAATAAAACGGTTAATTCCCTATCACGTACGAAATGTAACCATTACCTCATGATAACCTGAATAAGATATATCAAAACTGCACGTCAGAGCCTGTGACACAGTCGTGCCCGTCCCCGAGGGCATAACTGGACTGCAGACACAGACATCATCATCATTTTTCCTTTCATCCGAACCTGATGGGAGAGACTACGAACAGATAAGTATCAAGTTACTTGTATCTGCTTTCTCGCTTATGTAAATTACACTAATTAAGGCGATTGATTGTTACATGCTTATAGTAATTGCTACTTAAATGTATTGTCCACTCAGCCCTTTGTTTTCGTTAGTCCCGCAGCGGCGTAGGGTTGGGCAGGGTCATCAAAAGGGAGGTCATCGTCATGAACGTGTCCAGCCTCGGCTGGGGCGCTGTGTAGAATGGCACTCCACGTAATGGTTTGGAACTGCAGGCGGTTTAACTAGCCTTGCAGCATTTGTTGCAGAAGCTTCGAGGGAGGCATGCGCTTCTCCGGGCAGAGAACGCAACAGTGGTGGCTTACGTCAACCACAAAGGAGGCCTCACATCGCTCAGTCTCCATCGCATGGCCTATAAGCTTTGCTCTGGGCACACGAGAACCTACTCTCACTGCGGGCAGTACATCTTCCCAAGGGTGAAAAAAAAACTGGGCAGCTGCTCCTCTCAAGGATGGTCCCAGTGCCTCAGAGTGGAGGCGGACCCCAAGGTGGTAGCCTCATTTGGGAGAGGTTCAAGAGAGCAGAGATAGATCTCTTGTCTCCCAGGAATCAACCCACTGTCCCCTCCTGCTCTCCATAAAAGGAGACAGGGACCACTGGTGGTAGATGCCTTGGTACACTAGTGGCCAAGGCAACTGTTATATGCATTCCCACCGCTTGACTTGCACCCGCTGTGTGGGGAGAAAATCAGGCACCGGGCCAAGGTGCTCCTAGTAACCCCTTATTTGCCCAGGAGACTGGTTTAAACCCTGATGCAGCTCCTGAGCTGCCAGCCATGGAGACCTGCTCAGTCAGGCACAGGGGCCCTTATTGCATTCCGACCCATCGAGCCTGTAGCTCTGGGTCTGGCCCCTGAACGGCTGCATTGAGCCATCTGGGTCTGTCCAGGGTTATTGACACCTTGCAAAATGTGCGGGTACAAGTGGAGCGTCTTACAGACGTGGTGTCTGCCTCATGGGTTCGACCCCATGACTTGTTCCATGGCAGTAATACTGCAGTTTTGCAGGACCTGTTGATGAGAGGAATTTCCCTCTACATTAACGGTCTATCTGGCAGGCATTTGTCTTGCCATGTTAAACTGACTCGGTCTCCCCAGGAGACATTTTGAAAGTGGTTTGGTGGCTTCAGCCGCCTATGAAGGACATTGTTCCTCGCTAGAGGTTAAACATGGTGTTCAATGCACTCTTGAAGCCTCAATTTGAGCCCATGCATTCAGCTGAGACAAACATAACACTTTGCATTTAGGCCAAAAAGTTCCATTTTAGTTTCATCAGACCACAAAGCTTTTTGCCACATGGCTACAGAATCTCCTGAGTGTTTTTTTACATACTTCATATGGGATTCAAGTTCAGCTTTCTTGAATAATGGCTTCCTTCTTGCCACCCTACCATACAGACCAGCTTTGTGGAGTGCATGGGATATTGTTGTCACATGCACACTTTGACCAGTCTTGGCCATAAAAGCCTGTAGCTCTTGCAAAGTTGCCATTGGCCTCTTGGTAGCCTCTGATCAGTCTCCTTCTTGCTCGGTCATCCAGTAGGCAGGGTCTTGGTAGTGCCATACACCTTCCACTTCTTAATAATCGTCTTGACCATGCTCCAAGGGATATTCAAGGACTTTGATATTTTTTTATACCCATCCCCTGATCTGTGCATTCAACAACTTGCCTTTCCCGGAGTTCTTTTGACAGCGTCTTGGTGCTCATGGTTGAGTCTTTGCTTTGAAATGCACTACCCAGCAGAGGGAACCTACAGGAATTGCTGAATTCATCCTGAAATCATGTGAATCACTACAATTTAACACAGGTGGAGGCCACTTAACTTGGTGTGTGATTTTGAAGGCGATTGGTTACACCTGAGCTAATTTAGGATTGCTATTACAGGGGGGGGGGGTGGACACTTAACCAACCAAGCTATTTCAGTTTTTATTTTTAATAAATTTTCTACAAATTTCTAGAATATTTTTTCACTTGGAAGTTGTGGGGTAGGATGTGTAGATACAGTAAATGAAAAAATACGATTTTAATGCATTTTAATTCCAGGCTGTAAGGCAACAAAAGGTGACAATTTTGAAAGGGGGTGTATACTTTCTATAGGCACTGTAATAATAATTATAATAATAATAATATTAATATGCCCTTTGAGAAGACGATTTTATACCATAAGTACAGGTTCAGCTGTACATATTAACTTCCAACACAGGACAGAAAAATTATATTTGTGAAAACATGGATTGCGATTTTTGACAAAATATATCAGTGGCGGCTGGTGATCTTTGTGAGAGGTGAAGGCACACACTGTACGTGGCCATAGCAATTAATGGGATAAAGTAGGATCACAAACATTGAGCCTGCCGCACTGTGTTCAGGCATCTGCAACGAAACTTTCACCAACTGCAGAACCGCTCCATTAAAACTTTACCACTGAGCTAAAACAATATACAGTTATTACCTACAGACATCCTGGTTAATTATGTAATAATAATGCAAAAGATTTTTTTTTTTAAATCTGAAGCGAAGAAACTCTGAGGTGAATCTCAGTAATGATGATTTGCAGAAATAATGTTTTCCTTAAATTCGAAGAGAAACTCCTTTGTTTTAAAATCACACACGATATTACTCGCAAGTTACCAACCAACATCATTCTCCATCCAACATCACCTTCAATCAGCCTCACGCTCTGCCAATCCCTGTCTCGCCAAAGCCTGTGTAGGCAATCTGTAGCTTGCCTAAACCTGACCAAGCTATCTTTTGTTAACGCGCCCTTCTGGAATACTCAGTGCTTTTATTTGAATGTACTGAATGTTTCTTATGCAAACATATTAAGTAGCGATTTAAACTTTAGAAGCGATTAATTAATGCTTTATTATACTCTTATGACACATTACAAATAAAACATAATGAAAACTACAATTGGTTAAAAATTAAGGAAGTCTGTTTGTGGCGGGGTACACCCCACCCCTTTGCTTATTTTGTATTTGTTGTATTATTATAATTTAAATGTATTGTTTGGTGTTTAAAACACGATCTGTGTTATTATTGTTTTACAGCCTCGATGGGGTTAAAATTCCCCATCCAGCTAAAACTTGTACGTAATGTGGCCATCTCCCAAATTAATCAAGTAATTACCAATTGGGAGATGGCCACATATATAAAAGCAAAGCAGCCTGGGAGGTTGCTGAGAGTTGGAGAGAGTTTGGAAAAAGGAGACGGAGAGACAGTAAGAGTTATAAAACTAAAAACAATTGCTACTTGTGCTGGCACCAGCATGATACTTTTTAAAATTATTGTCTATTTTGTTTTGGCCATAGTGCCTTTTGTTTTGTGGCAAAGTATTTTGTTCCTGTTTTTGTTTAACCCCTTTATTTAGTATTAATGTCTGTCTCTTCCTGGTCTGATGTCACCACCAAACCATATCCGTGACACTGCGACACGGAAATTTGAGGTGAATGAAGAGAGCGCCCCTCGCTTCACCTGCCGAGCTGACACTAATATAATCAATCAAAGTTGTCTTTTTTCCTTTTCCATGCAGCTAAGTCAACTTTTTTTCTGTCTGCAACTAATTGTTTACTCAAAGTGGTATATTAGGAATCAAAACCAGACACAAACACTGATAAGCTTTGAGATACTGTCTGTGATCCTTCCAAAATGTTCTATAGAAATTCTACAGAATTCTACAACAAAAATGTATATAATTTATATAGAACAACTCTATAGGGAAATGAGACATCTCTATGGAATCTCTACAGAGGTGCACTATGGAGGTATAGGTTGCTAACAGTTTGTTCATGTGACACTGTAATACATCCTTTGTTACAAAATATCAAGCAATTCAATGGAGAGTATGGCTGTGGTTGGTGCCAGCATCCAGGTGAAATGGTTGCAAAGGGAATGGACATGTCCAGGAGTATACCCTTTCAGAGAAACAGAACAAAAAGAGCAGAGAATAAAATCAGGCAAGCACGGCTGAGGAAGACAGCCAGCCTTAAATAAACTGTTTATTAAAATATATGGTTATGTACCCGAGGGGACGTGTGTAGTGATAGGGGAACCTTGGCCACCCCAGTGTATAGTGCACAGCGAAGCGTAGGATGGAGACCCGAGCTGACCGGCATAGCGGCAGTGGGGGCATTTGCATAAGCAGCACTTTTGTTTTGTAGTTTTATTAGTGTGTATTGTTTCGCCTTTGGTTTTCATTATTATTTTTGTGCACCTGTGAGTGCGCCTGCATGAACCTGCATATACCTGTGTTGGTAACCTGTGGTCCTGATTACCGTTGCCGGTATACAGGCCACAGATAACAGCGCCCTCTGCGGGCTAAAATAAATCAAAAAGAAAATAAATAAAACTGGGCAGCTATGCAGTGTTTTCAAGTACAGTCATCTGTCTCTCGTGTCAGTGAATACCGACACCCATCCACACGTGGTGTTAGTGGTGGGATTCACTGGCACTGCCCAACCAAAGCAGTGCAAGAGCAGAGGGAGGCTGAATGGACCTGCAGCAATTCGCCACTATGATGGACCTCCTGCGCCAAACCCTAACGGAGGTAGTTCAGGGGATTGGCTGACCTGCAGGACCAGACCCAGGATTACTACGGCCGACAAAAATGAAGGCAGAGGATCGACCCGAAGCCTATCTGGAGATCTTCAAGGCTATGGCAATCTCTGCCGGGTGGACCCAGGCACAGTGGGCTAACTGCCTCCTGCCCCAGCTGACGGCGGAGGCGCAGGCAGCAGCGAGGACCTTGGATCTGGTGGCAATGTTGGAGTACCCCACGCTGAAAGCTGCCATCCTCAACCGTGTGGGTGCGACTCCGGAGGGCTACTGCCACAAATTCCGGGAGGAGAGCTTCTCTGCGGAGGAACACCTCAAGGCCATCGCGCACCACTTGCAGGATTACACCCAGGTATGGTTGAACCCAGGAGCAACCACCAATGCCAGGCTGGTGGAGGTAGTCGAGCGGTTCTTGCAGTGCTTGGCTCCGGGGCCGCGCTTGTGGGTGCAACAGCAGGCACCCGTCACCCTGGATCGGGCGATCCAACTGGCAGAGCAGTACCAGGCAGTAGAACCAACACCCGCTAAGCTGCCTGGGAATAGCGCTACTCCAGCATCACCCCCTCTACTGGCCCCAGGGAGGGCAAAGGGACTGGGGGGAGGGGTAGCCAGGTCTTTGGATGGAGTGTGGCGGTGGGAGCTCCTATTATTATGCCCTTTGAATTTTTGTCCATTATTCTGACCCATATTGATTCTGCATTGTTTTCTTTGTCCTGATTTAACACCTGGGCTTCAAGACTATTTCTTATGTATAGCGCTACCCCTCCACCTCTTCTGTCCTGCCTGTCTTTCCTATACAGTGTGTACCCACTAATATTATATTCGTCTCCATCATCAGACAACCAACTTTCTGTAACACCTATCACATCGTAGTTACTTGTTAGTGCAGTAGCTTCAAGTTCTAACATTTTGTTTCTGAGACTTCTAGCATTAAGATAAATACATTTAATAGTTGTCTTACCTGAGTTGTTGCCCTTGTTTTTGATGTGGTCTCCTTTCTGTTTTTTTTGTTTTCTCCCCCCTTCCTTTCTAGTTTAAATGCTTCTGGACCTCCTCAAGGATCCTTTCCCCGAGTAGTTTGGTTCCCTTTCTGTTTAAGTGCAGTCCGTCCCACCTATATAGATAGTCCTTGTTGTAGAATGTGCTCCAATGTTCAATGTTCAAGCATGGCTGAGGAAGACAGCCAGCCTTAAATAAACTATTTATTAAAATATATGGTTACATACCCGAGGGGACATGTGTAGTGATTGGGGAACCTTGGCCATCCCTGTGTATAGTGCACAGCCAAGCGTAGGATGAAGACCCGAGCTGACCGGCTTAGCGGCAGTGGGGGCAATGCATAAGCAGCAGTTTTGTTTCATTTTCCCTTTTCATTTCGCCTTTGGTTTTTATTATTATTATTGAGCACCTGTGAGTGTGCCTGCATTTACCTGTGTAGGTAACCTGTGGTCCTGATTACCGTTGCCGGTGTACAGGCCACAGACAACAGCGCCCTCTGCGGGCTAAAATAAATCAAAAAGAAAATATAAAAAACTGTGCACCTGTGCTGTGTTTTCAAGTACAATCTTCTGTCTCCCGTGTCGTGAAAACCCCCACCCTTCCACAGATTATATTCAGTTCAACCACCAAACACAATTTCCAGAACTCCACGCTCAATTTGTGTAGTATGTCAGACAAACTGGGATGACATCATACTTGCAACATGACTTTCCTCTACAACAGTTATCTCCTCAGGGTTTAAGATGTTGTTTTTAGGAAACATGGCATTGTTAATGACATCAGAAAATAGATACTAAATTGCTGTTTTAGCCTGAGAAATGGCAGAAACATAAAAACAACTTTTCGATTGGCAATTTTATATACATGTATAAGTAGAATTGTTTTACAGCAAATCGCTTTCAAAAAATCAGTATTTCACATTAAATAAAGTTGGAACACAAAAGCGAGTCCAGACATACCTGTATATTCACAGTTTACAGGCATTCAATTTCAAACAAAAATGCGCTCGCTACATTTTGCAGCTACTGCCAAGCATGGTCTATAGCACTGACAAACATACCTTTTTCTGAAATTGTTGAAGACTTTCTTTTTGTTTGAATTCAAGCTGTACTGTCTCTACAGGAACACACATGATCATGTGAGCATTCCATGGGGCTTTACCGGAAAACTGTTCACTTACGTCCAGTGTAGTGTGCAAGGTATATTTGTATTTGGACTAGTTTAAATTGAAATAATAAAATACCTTGTTTGAATTCAAGTCATGTAGAACCCACCGTGATTGAAATAATCAGACTAGACAACGTTTCTAGTGAATACAAAAGAGCAGTTTTATTATAAATAAAACTAAATAAAGGAAAAATTAAAGGAGCAACAACTAAACTAAAATAATACAGAAAGGAAGAATTAACTAAACGAAACAGTACAGAAAAGGAAACATAAACAACGACACCACGCTCCCGCTGGTTGATCAGCGATCCAACGCAATCTATGGGAGATTCCCTTAAGGTTACAACCGCATTCCTGACAGCTATTGAAGACGAGGGTTAGTCTTAACAGGGGTATCATTAGTAACACCAATATTTACTTTCGTTAATATCTGATAATCAACGCATCGTTAAATCAGTCTCATATACAGTGGTTTGCAAAAGTATTCACCCTCCTGCAAAGTTTTCACATTTTGTTGGCACCTGAGTGTACTCCACAACACTTTCAAATCAGACTTTACATGTAGAATCTACACAAACTACTCCAAATTGATAAAGTTACAAAATGCATATAGAATATAAATAAGTAAGATTTACAAAGAAAAACATATTAATCTCAGTTGCATAAGTATTTAACCCCTTTGCTACTGCAGCCCTAAATCAGCTCAGGTGCAAATGATTTGTTTGAAAGGTCACAAAATTAGCGAAATGGTTTCAGCCTGTGTGTACTCAAAGTGGTTTAACTTGTAGATAATTTCCCTCGGGTATATAAAGACTTTCAAGCTGCAACTCGCATAGTGATCCAACAAAGCAACCATGAAGACCAAGGAGCTTTCGAAACAAGTCAGGGATAAAGTGGTAGAGAGGTACAGAGCAGGAGAAGGGTACAATAAAATTTCAAAGGTGCTGATTATCCTCTCAGCAGAGTGAAGTCCATCATTAAGAAGTGGAAGATGCATCATACCACCCAGACACTACCCAGATCAGGTCGCACTCCCAAACTGAGCAGCCGGGCAAGCAGGAAACTGGTTCAGGATGTCACACTGAAGCCAACAATGATCTTGAGAGATCTGCAAAGTTCTGTGTCTGAGATGGGAGTCAGTGTTCACACAGCAACAATAAGCTGGTTCCTACACAATGCCGGCCTGTATGGATGGGTGGCAAGAAAGAAGCCTTTACACAAAAAGTCTCATCTTACACCACGTATGGAGTTTGCGAAAAAGCAAGTCGATGATACTGCAGACATGTGGAAAAAGGTTTTGTGGTCAGACGAGACAAAAATTTAACTTTTCGGTCTAAATTCCGAGCGTTACGTCTGGCGCAAGCCCAACACCTCACATCACCCAGTCAACACCATCCCAACTGTCAAGCATGGTGGTGGCAGCATCATGTTATGGGGATGCTTCTCTTCAGCAGGGACTGGGAAGCTTGTCAGGATAGAGGGGAGAATGGATGGTGCAAAGTACAGGCGAATCCTTGAAGAAAACCTGTTTGAGTCAGCCAAGACTCTGAAACTGGGGAGGAAATTCACATTTCAGCAGGACAATGACCCGAAGCACAAAGCCAAAGCCACACTTGAATGCTTGAACAAGAAGAGAATTAATGTTCTTGAGTGGCCCAGTCAAAGTCCTGACTTGAATCCAATTGAAAATTTATGGCAAGACTTGAAGATTGCAGTTCATCGACGATCCCCAACAAACTTATCAGAACTTATCAGAGCAATTGTGAAGAATGGGCAACAATTTCACCATCCTACTGTGCAAAGCTACTAGAGACCTATCCAAAAAGACTCATAGCAGTAATTGCTGCAAATGGTGCTTCTACCAAGTACTGACTTAAGGGGCTGAATACTTATGTAACCAGTAAATTTTATTTTGTACATTTTCTTTGAAAAGTTTTGCTGACATTTAACCTCCCCCTCATATAACAGTGTTCAGTTTAACCACTACAGCTTTGAATAAAAAAAAAGTTTGTTTGAAAAACTGTGCATACATTATTTGTAATTCAACAAAATGTGACATTATTGGTAGGGGGTGAATACTTCTGCAAACCACTGTAAATAGTTTTGGTTCAGAAGGCAATTCTCACTCTTGCGAGATAAAGATGCTGTCTGCGTCGTCCAGACAACCTATCAAGAATTATCTATTACCAGGACAGCTAAATTTGGATTCTAGCCTTAAACGCAGAATGATAATTGCTTTATAAAACCCAAATCAATTTGTATAAATCACATACAAACAGTTACTATAGTGTTCATTAACTCAAAGCAAAAATTGAAAGCAATAATACTTTTCTTACATTCTACCTAAAACAAAACTTTAATTTTACTAAACGTCTGCTTATTCTCGAGTTCATAAGATGATTAAAACACTACTCATTGAATACTTAACAGATGTGTGCTGCCTCATCCAGCTGATCCATGTCTTTAACAATACAGACGCTCAAAGGCTCTCCTGCTGGCAAGGACAGGTCCAGGTTCAGGGGCTGCCTTCCTTGCGTTTCGGCTCCACTTCAGGGTACGAAAGAAATGTCTTTGTATAGAACAAGAGTCATTAACTATTTAGGTATTCCACTGAAACAGCAATTCCTCCACCAACATGTGCACTCTTCATCCTGTTATGTCTGGGATATTCCACTGCAAACTCTGGCACTGCTAGCTCAATAAATTTATGTCGACTTCAAATGTTCATCCAACTCTTTCTCTGGTGATCAATCAGGGCTAAGTTAGAGATTTGATTACAAGTACTTTAGGATTTTAGGCATCTTACACAGCGGACTCCCACACCGAAACAATATCTAAAACAATATCTCTGTTCCAGTTGGTCGCAGGCTGGATCATCAGCTTGTCACAGTTCATAGACTTGTTTGCGTATCCAGAACCTTGGATTTTGTGCCGAGAGCCCTGTTTGAGTGTCGCGCTCAAGCATTTGTAAGGTTCTCTTTACCACTGTGATTGGATAGTTTGGTTATTTTGGGTGGTGCCTGGGTCCACATGGAGTGTTTCTCATTTGTTGTTCCCGTTCTGATGCAACCCCTTGTTCTCCATTGGTCTGCTATTTCTGCCCCCTGTCAGCTGGATTTATGTGATGGACTGGTTCTTGTCTTCGGTGTCAAAGCACTCAGAACTGTCTGGGTTGAGGCGCCGGAAGAGCCATTCAGCGATCGTGAAGATAAGCCATTTGTTCAGCAGTTAGTTTATGACTCTTTTTAAAAGCATTCTTTGTCAGTGGGGGAGTTTGTGACCAGAAATCAATAAGACACAGAGAATAGTTTAAGATTCCTCCTCTGTATATTTCAATTCTGTTACTTTCACGCACAGAATGATATTATGAGCCACTTTGATGCTACACCAGGTACCTCCTAAATAGAAGTGAACATGGTTTGTGAACTGCTTTTATCTACCCTAAAAATAATGTAAAACATGTAAAAGAATAAAAGTACCTGTAACATTTTATTTTTTTAATTAGGAGTTGAGTGAACGTTCATGAAGGTGCTGAAATGTATAAGCAAAAGTAAAATAAATAAATAAATAAATAATTGTAGTCATTAGAAATATCTAGTAGACTACATGTGTTAGTGCTGATTGTGCTGTTTGCTAAGTAATTTGTTCACAGTGTGCTCATATTCAAAGTAATCAGTCTGCATCCAGTTGTTTGATTTCTACAACTTGTCATTCAAACCTGAGACTAGTTGTTGCTATTCCTGTTGGTTTACTGTATTGCTGCTGACAGTGGCTTGGTTTACATGCACTTGAAAATCGACTCTACAGTCATGACTGTGTGACATTGTCACAGGAATACATCGTGAAACAACAAAAGGACGTCCTTTTGGCAGCGTGACTTTAAGGGCAGGGTCAGTCGCTTTCTCATGATAAAAAATGGCTGTAAAAACCCATGTAAACTGGAGCAGGAATTGTGCTTGTAGCTCACAAGGTTTCAGCAGTCAGGATCCCGTTCCTCTGACTTAATCTCATGTAATCTCCAGCAGAAAGGCCGTACAAAACATAGACACCCCCCCAACACCCCAACACATTTACAGACTACTTCACACTAGAACCACCGACGGCAGTCATTATCACAGTACATTTTAAACATCTTCAATATTAAAATGAAAGACAAACTATCGGATACAACTCAAAAGTTTTATTCAAGCACATCATATCTAGGGCCCTATGAAATCCGTTTTATTATTTTGAATTTTCAGATTTATTTTTTCCTGATGTCGGATTTTTCGGTTTTAAAAATCTGTAATTTGTTAGTTAGTTTGTTTTTTACAACCACAAGTGTCTGATACATTGACAGCAATGATGAAGCTAGAAATGTATGAAAAAATATGACAAAATAAACCCCTCTCTAAACGGTTTTAATCGAAGTGCTTTCAGAAAAAAGGGTACAAATTGGCACAATGTAATAGAAACAAACTAGGAACATTGTAAATTTAAAAAAATCAAAATGTAGGCTTTTTTTAGTAGTTTCTTTTCAACACAAGCTGAACTATAACATTTCAAAATAGATTTAATGTTTTCATTAATAATCAATGACAAACAATGTAAATAAAAGCCTAAATATTTTGATTTATTGTAATTTAATAAAAAGGCACTTCATAATATCTCCCTGAGAACGTTGGAGAAAAAATACAGCTTAGACATTCTGCAGTAGTCATTACAGTACTGTCTGCTCAGAATAACTTATAGGTAGTCGTTTTTCCCCCAAGCAATAACGGTAGCTAGCAAGTGAAGTGGAATGAGAGGCAGCGCTTTTTTACAGTTAAAATCATGGTCGTGTACGGTGGCTGAGAGGTGCAAAAGTAGATTTTTCATGCATTCCCATGATGTGTGTTTCTTGAAGCCTCTTGTCATACAAACACTGTGTTATTTCAATGTAATTTTTAAAATATTGTAGCAATCTCCATTAACGTAGGCAGGCGCATCACAAAGGGCGAGGCAATCCACACACAGGTGGAGGGTGGACGCGAACCCGGGACCTGTCGCATAGTGCTGATACTGCTGTACAAAAGAGCCGGATCCTTTGCAAGAAGCATATCAGCGCTATGCTTTAGTGCGAGAGGTCTTGGATTCCAGCACACAGAATCCAGAATCTCTCCTACCTTGTACAAAATGAATGAATTGGAGGCTGCCAGGTTTTTTTTATACAGTATATATAAAAAAATGGAATATTGTAGGTTATATTCAAAATAAAAACATGCATTGTAAAAGGCGGTTCTAGTGTTAATGAAATGTAACTTTTAGATGTTCCACAAACACACACACACACAAATATAACTTTAAGTAGTAAAACTTGTAGAAATTATATTTTATATAATTGTGTGTGTGTATATGTGTGTGTGTGTGTGTGTGTGTGTGTGTGTGTGTGTGTGTGTGTGTGTGTGTGTGTGTGTGTGTGTGTGTGTGTGTGTGTGTGTGTGTGTGTGTGTGTGTGTGTGTGTGTGTGTGTGTGTGTGTGTGTGTGTGTGTGTGTGTGTGTGTGTGTGTGTGTGTGTGTGTGTGTGTGTGTGTGTGTGTGTGTGTGTGTGTGTGTGTGTGTGTGTGTGTGTGTGTGTGTGTGTGTGTGTGTGTGTGTGCTGGAAAGGTAACCAGACAAACAAGTAGCTAATGCGCAGCGTAATTCAGAATGTGTGCGCGACAACACGTGGATTAATTTCTTCAACGCATGAAGCTCTCCTCATGATATTCAAAGTCGTTATTTTCCTATTTAGTAAACAGACATGGACCTTTAAATATCCCCTCCCCTAAATGACTATGAATTGAGTAATCTGCATTGGTACGGCCGATTTTTTTCCCTAAATCAGAACTGCATAGCAACGCATTTCCTGAAAAGTACAGCAAACACGTTGTGAGGAAACTGTCATGACTTGTGCATGTAAACGCCACCATTGACAGACAACATTCACATGGTGTGTACTAGATTGGAGACTTTCTTTCATGAAGCAGAAAAAGGCCATAAAGTAATACTGTATATATGTATTTTTCAGGTTAAAGGAAATCTCTGATCCATTTTTTAACATACAAATTTACATGTCATAAAGAGACTTAGAGTTGGGGGGGTGAAAGCATATTTCGTCCCCCACCCCCAACATTTTCATTGAGCTAATTACTGATCACCAGACATCGTAACCATTTCATCAAAACAATTAGGTGTAGTGATGGGGCCATTTGTAATGAATGCTGACGTTACATTCACATTATCTTTAATGATGCAATTACAGTACGTATTTCTGAACTCAGCGGGCCCAAAAACCCCCAGGTGAATTTTTCTAGCAAAATCTGAGACGGTTGGGCAACAAAATGCCCCTTTTCTGGTTGAGTTGGCGTGGAATGAGCCATACATTAATAACCTTCATATGTGCAAATCTGTATTTTCAATTTCAAAACCAGTAATTGTAACATGTGAATAGGACAGTTTTAAACAGAATTTTTTATTTTTTTATTTGAAAGGACTATGGAAACGGTGAGTCTTGTAGCTAAAATATACAGTACAAGCAGTAATAACTGTGGGAAGTGCACAATGTGATTTATATTATTTTTGGCTGCAATTAATACTTTTGTAATTTATTTAACAGTGGACATACAGTATTATGTGTTTCTTGTTTTAATTTAATTTTGAACCATTTGTGAATTAAATGACATTAGAGCCTTTTTTCAAAGCAGGTGCATCTCAGTCCTGACCAGAACACAACCATTCAGTCCAGAGGTTCTTTCAAGTAGATTAGTTTGTTTTGACATTTGTTGCATAGCAAGTTACCCGTGATAATGTGTGTTAATAAGATGGGGTTATACTGCAATTCCTTTGCTCAGTTTTAATGGATCAAAACTACCAAAAAATATTTGATCACTAAATTAAGGCCAGGCTCTTTACAGTTTAATTGGCACATATGGCTAGGGTAAACTTTAACATGTGGCTTTGCTGATCCCTGCCTAGCCAAATTGAGGCATGTGAGAGTCAATGAACTTCAGAAGGAAGGAGGCCTGTTTGTGAAGTAATCTCAAGAACTCCATGGCATTTGTTCTTCTCTCTCTCTAAGGACACACAAGGCAGAAAGCTGGCGTCCTACGAAACGGGATCTCTGCCAAGGCTGAGTCTCGGGAGGCAGAGCGACAGATTGTGCAGAAGCTGAAGGATAAGTGTGAGGAGCAGGCTAGGCAACTTCAGAGTCTGCAGGAGGAGCTGAAGAGAGCCACGCTGGGCTTGGAGGTCTTTGCCATCACCACCCAGCACTTCTGTCAGAAGGTAAAGTCCTGCAGCTGCCAGATTAGGTTGACTTGGATAGAAAAGGAAAATGTGATTCCCCTATACTTCCTTTTATTACTGTCTTTATAACACATGCTGTAAGTGATCTATCCACTTGAAGTATTACTAGACATATTTATAATCCAGGTCTGGCAATGGAACATGAAACAAGCAATGTGATTGGTCAAGCAAGGTTCCAGCTGTCCGTATATTGGATGGGTACGGACATTTGGAGCCTTGTTACATATTCGAAATTACTGCGCTGCCTCACAGAATTTAAAATACCGGAAGCCATCTTGTTTACAGTTACAAATGTACAGTAACTATAAAACTGAGTGACCAATTACCAGAAAGAAAATCCCCAAAGTAGTAAGTAGACATGATGATTTGGATGAAGAACGATTAAATTAACTGAAAGATTGCAAAACAGAAAAAAATACCTGTTGCAATATGGCTTGTTGGTGACGTCAGACCAGGGAGGAGACAGACGCATTACTGGGGTATGGAAGCACTGGTGTGCAAGTTTATTATAAATAACTATAAATAAAAAGGTTGAACACAAAACAAAACACTTATACAAAACAAAATGGCACGGTGGCCAAAGCAGACAGACACAACAGACACGGAACAAAATAAAGCAAAACAAGTATCGTGCTGGGTTCTAACCAGCATGCGTAGCAATTGTTATTTTGATTTTACTTCACCCCCTCGACTATCGTTCTGCCTCTGAACACAACAACCTCGATCAGCCAAAGCTGCTGGTTTTTATGCATGTGATCGTCTCAATCTGGATACGGTCACATTCTGCACGAGTTTAGCATAGATGGGGAATTTTAACCCCATCCATGCTGTCAAACAAAAACAATAAAACATTGTTTTTACACATTTAAACAATACCTTTTAAGTAATAATCACACAACACCAATACAAAATAGTGCACATACACACATGGGTGGAGTGTACCCCGTCACAATACCAAAAAACAAATTGTCTCAACTGCGGAAAATGCACATCTTAAGAATCTATATAAAATACTAAGGGATTTCTGTGGAAATGTAAGACTTGCCCATGTAGAAGAATATAACATTTCAAGCTACATTACTGTCCGAGCTGGAATAAACCACTGTCTAACTGAAAACAAACAGGGGAATCGCAACTTTGTCACATCAAATAATGTATTTTTAGCAGTTTGTAAACGCTACAGAAAAACACAAAAAGACACTTCTGCACATTATCCACGCCTTGAAAAATGACTGAAATCTGAGATGTCATTATTTATTTATATATTTTACTTCCGTTCTGCTGAAACAACAGCGTCTTACACTCACAGAAAAAAAAAGAATTTAGGGCTGTCTCAACTCTACCTCCTGGTGGATCTTTTCAATTCAACACATCAAAAATAAATATTTACTTACTTTAGCATGTTTCAATTATGTATTTATTTATTTATTTACATTTGTATAGCGCTTATCTCAAAGCACTGTACAAAACATAACAAAGAGAATGATACATTAAGATAAAACCATACATTAGTATAACATAATAGATATACATCTACTACTGTCAGCTCATCAGACAGATCAATAACAGTATAGGATAATAGTGTCAAATAAATAAATACATATAAATATAGGTGCCAATATAGACATACATATATGTATATACACTTTTACATAATAGTATTAATAAAAAAATAGTAAGAAAAAATACAATGATGCAATAATAGCACAATAAAAGCATCAATTCAAAGTTACATTCAGACCCATTAAGATAAACCGGACAATGTATAATAAGTTTTTCAGTCTTGATTTAAAAGCTGTAATGGTATCTCCTTCCCTGACAAATACAGGCAGAGCATTCCATAATTTTGGTGCTCCAAAGGAAAAAGCTCTACCTCCCGTATTACTTTTGTTGACCCTCGGAACAACAAGCAGCCCCGCATCCTGTGATCTCAGAGAGCGGCTAGGATGGCATGGGATCAGCAACTCCTGCAGATAAACAGGTGCTAGACCATTAAGGGCCATATATGTTAGCAGCAAAGTCTTAAAATCAATTCTATATTCCACCAGGAGCCAATGTAAAAATGCTAAGACGGGTAATATGGTCAAATTTTTTGCTTTTAGTCAGAATTCTAGCAGTTGTGTAGTGAATAAGCTGTAGGCGGGATACCAAACGCTTTGAGATACCAGAGAAAAGTGCATTACAGTAGTCAATCCTTGATGAAACAAACCATGCATCATCTTCTCAGCATCAGATGAAGGAATACTTGACCTAAGTTTAGCTATATTTCTCAAATGACAGAATAATATTTTAGTTATTTTCCTGATATGGTTCTCAAAAGATAGATTAGGATCAAAGATGACCCCCAAATTTCTAATTTCTAATTTTAGTTCCAAAGAGAGACTGCTAAGGTCTAACTTACATAATTTGTCATTTTTTTGTTGATGCTGTGAGCCCACAAAAGTGATCTCTATTTTATCCGAATTCAGCATTAAGAAGTTATATAACATCCAACACTATAATATCACCTCAGTAGAAGGATTGCCTGGATTTATGAATAAATATAACTGGGTGTCATCTTCGTAACAATGGAAATTAACTCCGTGCCTGTGGACAATATCGCCTAAGGGCAGCATATATTGAGAGAATAACGGGGAACCTAGAACAGAGCCCTGCGAAACACTGCAGGTAACTTCTGACAAATCTGATTGTGTCTCCCCGCTAGAGACATACTGGAACGTATCGGAAAGATAAGACCTAAACCAGGATAGAACACCTCCAGACAACCCCACTAAACTTTCAAGCCGATTTAATAGAATGGAATGATCTACGGTGTCAAAAGCAGCACTAGATCTAGGAGAATTCAAATTGGAGGGAAGCCAGTGTCAGAATTAAACAAGCGATCATTTACTACCATAACAAGGGCCGTCTCTGTGCTGTGTACCGCACGAAATCCAGATTGAAATTTCTCAAATACACTATTCAAAGCTAGAAATGTATGTAATTGGTCGGCAACAACTCTCTCTAAAATCTTGGCTAAAAATGGGAGATTGGATATGGGCTTTTAGTTACAAAGTGCTTTAGGATCAAGGTTGTTTTTCTTTGAGCAAAGGCTTTACCACCGCGACCTTAAATGCAGAGGGAACGCTACCAGAGCGAAGTGATTCATTTATAATTGTTAAGATGCGTGTATTAACCCTTTGCGGTCCATTTGTTCAGTGTGCCTCAGGCGCGTCAGGTCCAATTTATTTTCACGAGCGCAGTTTATTTTACACACGCTGCTTAAAAGTATTTTTTTCACAGTAAAGCAGGTTTAAAAGGTACTGCATATCAACAGGACACTCATTTCCAGCCCCGCCCCACCCCTTGTTCGCTGTATTTTTCACATACCTCTTCATAGTCGTGCATACTGATAAATCATCTCCCGATCACTTGTTTTATCACCAAACCTCAATAATTTTGTTACTATAGCATCTCAAAAAGCTCTGCAAATGTCTGTGACATTCTTTGAGTGCTGGATGCAGAAGCAGTTATCTTGTTTGTTTATGGCCATGTTATCTCTGTGGTGCCGGGGCTATGTGTATTGCTCAGATCCGGCCCTTATTTTTATTTTATTTTTTTCCGGCTTCTCTTGGCTCCAATCGGTCTCACTCGGCCATTGAATGGTTTTCTCTGCTTTTTCTGGAGAAAAAACGACCAGAGACCTGTGTTTTATGTCTTTTTTATGATGCCGACATCAGACCGGAAAGGGAAAATTAGGACCGCAAAGGGTTAATGGCACAAAATACATCTTTTAATAATTTGGTAGGAATTGGATTAAGGGAACACGTAGTAGGTCTCATACGCGTAACTAATGCCGTCAGGTCTTGTAAAGTAATCTCACAAATAGCCTCCATTGTAATTCTATCAGGTCTAGTTAGTTCAGGTAAAGAAGAATGGTCCACATTAGAAGGATTCTGAGAAATATGCTTGATAATTTCAATTATTTTATTACAACTAATATTAGACCCAGTAGTGGAGGTAGTAGTATTAGTAGATTTATTAATGTATCTATAGACACAAAAAAGCAAGGACTATTTGTATTTGTTTCAATCAGTTTGGAGAGTAGTATAAGGATCTAGCTTGGGACAAAGCCTTCCTATATTTAACCTGATGGTTTTTCCAAACAAGGTAATGAACATGCAGATTGGTAGCCTTCCATCTGCATTCCAGTTTATGACCCTCACATTTAAGCATACAAGTCAAGTCATTGAACCACGAGTGCACCCTCTGAGTTTTAACTGGTGCTACAGTATCTAAAATCTTAGTCATAGAGATATTGTAGGTATTAACCATCTCATCTAAGGACTGATTAACTGGTGAAAAATATCTGTTTGATTATGTATTTGTTGTGAATGGTAGAGGCTAGTCCACCTCCCCTCAAAAGAGCGTGCTTTCTGAATTAATGAGTAGTTCGGAGGAGAAGCCTCGATCATGGATACATTGTCCTCAGCTATAAGCCATGTTTCAGTCAATGCTAGAAAATCCAGATTAGAATCCTTAATAAAATCATAAATGAAAAGCGATTTGTTAGAAAGAGATCCAACATTAAATAAAGCCAGACGTGTTGTTGTATAATCAGATGCAAGCCGTGTTGTACAGTTAGTAGGGATTTGAAGAAGTTTGGTGTAACAACTACCACAGAGTTCATGATCAATTGAGTATTTTGTAAAGAATGTAGTAGTGATTCGACCACAAGGACCTGACACAACTTCAATGGGATAAGCCTTTTTTAGATTTTCTGGAGATTAATTAATTGGGATTGTCTTTGCTGAATAACGTTTCTCAGTAGTATCTTGCCCTTCCCTATATCTTAATCTAAAAAATTGGTAAAGCCATAAAGCCATAAATATTTGCCTTTTATTATGCGTTTTTTGCTTATGAATAAAAACACAAACAGTTTTGGTACTAAATCAAATTCCATTATCAATACATTCTTCTTATATTGCAACAGATTGCCAACATTTCTGGAGCAAAATAGGTTTTATGGGTGTGATTCGCCAAATACTTTGTTCGCAAATATTTATGGCTTTACAGTAAATCAATTTACTCAGCTGAACTTAGTGTGCAGTTCAAAGTTATAAATGGGACTACTTTTTGTGGCCCCTTTGTTGGCGTAAGGATAGTTAATAATGTTGCCCTAAAAATTATTTCTACTTTTTTTTTTCAAATCCACTGTTTTACATGGATTATAAATGCAATAAAGCCTTCAGGGTGTCCGCATACATCGAATATACAGACTTTTCAGGGGTTGGAGGCACTCGACTTCATCTTGTGCCGCTTTAGCGTCCGAGGTGTCCGTATATTCGATGTATACGGACACCCTGTCGGGCCTTATTGCATACTTTTAAAACACATGTTAAATATTAAATACAGGCATGACCACATTTGTGGAATGGAGTGATAAGTAAAATTAGCGAGTTGACTTACAAGTACTTCTCAGAGCTCAGAGCATCATGTTACTAATTTCTAAATTACTAAATTCCTTTAGGCACGTTTTGCTACTTGTTTGTTGAATTGCATTCTATCTCTGTGCCAGACAAGAATTAAAAAAATACTCAAAGTGTTTGTTCATAGCAGGGGTGACACCGAATAGTGACAGTTGACCTCAGAAACTGATTGTTGACTAATCGCATGCTTCAAGCAGTGGCAGCAGCAACATGGTAATGTTTTGTGTGTTTAAAGTGTACACAGTGCACTCCGTTTATAAGAATCAACCGCATATAGTGATCAAAACCACTGGGACAAAATCATTCCTATACTAACCAATGTAAAATAATCCACTTGTAAGATCAAGCAATCTGCTTATAAGAATAATTTTGGGGCAAACTGACTACATGTAATACGGTATTTGATCAAGTGCAATGACGTGTACAGCCAATAAAGCTGTTTTTGAATTTGATCACATCTCGCGGGATTAGGCACATACACAGAGTGGATCGTGCAATGATGCAGGAAACACTGGACAAGTTTGTAATCAAACAGTGACTGCGCCACTGCATTGTGCAGGTGGGTTGTTTGTGTTCTCTGTTAGTGAAAATGTGTTTCAATAAAGTGAATACACATTCATTGAATACATACCGAGTACAGCAGTGTTATTGTGTGGCGGTGCGGTGAGGAGGAGGAGAGAGGATTGCGGAGCTTTGTGTCTCTGCTTAGTGAAAAACACTGAGATTTGCATCACAACTGAATATAGACCCCAGAGATGTACCCTACTTAGCTCAATCCAGACGGTTGTCATGCTGATGCGCTGGGGAGACCGCACTATGGTTGATCCCCGGAGCCAGCATCGCAGCCGTTGTGTGTGCTGATGCGCTAGGGAAGCAATAAGCTGATCCCTGGAGCCAGCATTATACTTCAGCCATAAACACCAGACAGAAGGATATCTACATCATCATATGGAAGGAAGCGCAAATGGATGGAGACACATATGGATCACATTAGTTTACTGTGAAGCTACGTCTTAGTTGGTGCTTATCTTGGCGAGAGCCAAGTTCAAATCAGCATGAAGTTTTAACATCTACTCTCATGTAATGGAAATCATGAAGATCTGGATACGTCCAGTGACTGCTGTGAATAGTGCAGCTGGCAACAAGGGAAAGACCTCGTGACAGCCTGGAGAGACAGCTGACTGGAGGAAAGAGACCCCATTGGGGCTGGCAAGGGTTAGCTACCCTTGTCGGCAGGATCCAGCTCTGTGTTTACAGGATGTTGGAGACACCCGCCCAAGGCTTCTAAGAAATTAAAGAGAAAAATACCCCTAGTCTGCGAGAGCGGGGGCGGAAGATGACTCAACGTTGGACAACACGGTTAAGGACTTAGGAATGTAAACGGATATGAGTATGGAGAATACTTCACAAAAGACTAGTTCAAGATCTGCAGTTAGCAAAGACATGGAACTCCAGGTTTGTGTCTGCGGCTGGAGCAAGGCGACAATGGTCAGGGGTTTGAAGATTCATCAAGGGAGAATGAAATGCTTAAGGGAGAAGGGACAAGGGCCTCGCATTGATCAGTACTTCTTATGAAGTCAGTCAAGTCAGTCGAATGAAATCCAGCGACAGGAAGCAAACCACAGTTCGCAGGATATCAGCACCCCTGTCATAGATGTGAGGAGGACTTGCATGGACACAGTTAGTGATGAACCTAATGATCCTTGTGAACCCGGTCAGACAAACCAGCGTAAGAGAGAAAAGAACCTCAACGGGCACAAGCCTGGAGTTAAATGGCCAAGAGCTTGTGAGAAAACTGCATGGGACACAGTAAACACAGATCTCTGCTTTGCATTGGAAAGGTTAAGTGGAACAGTTGAAAAGAAACTGGATAAATTTGGGGACATCATCTACGCATATGGAAGCGAGAGGTTTGGAGTTGAAAAAAGGAAGGAAAAAGTACAAACTATTCCTGGAAAGTCTAGACGGCAGCAGGAGATTGAATGCTTAGTTAGAGAACGGAGACAGCTGAGGAAGCAATGGAGAAGAGCAGAAGAAAGTCAGAAGGAGGGACTCAATCTCTTACAAAGGGTCATAAAAGATAAGCTTGCAACATTGCGCAGAGCTGAGCACCTACGGAAACGCTACAAAAAGAAGGAGCGTGCGAGAACTAACTTTTATAAAGACCCATTCAAATTTGTAAAGATGTTATTCACCAGTGAGAAGAATGGCACACTAAAAGCATCTAAGTTTGAGCTGGAGATATATTTGGAGGAAACACATACAGATTCAAAAAGGCAGCCTATGTCAATTCCGTCAGACATCCCACCTATAAATCCACCAGAATACCAAATGGAGGACTGTGCACCTAAGTGGAAAGAAGTAGCGCAAGCTGTGAACAAAGCAAGGGCTTCATCATCTCCAGGGCCTAATGGAGTTCCGTACAGAGTGTACAAGAGTGCTTCAGGAGTTCTACGAATCCTGTGGAAATTGATGAAAGTAGCATGGGAAAAACAGGTTGTACCAAGAGCATGGCGCCGAGCAGGTGGAGTCTTTATACCTAAAGAAAAAGATTCTACAAGCATCAGTCAGTTTAAGCCCTATTTCCCTATTAAGCGTAGAAGGCAAGATTTTCTTCAGCATTATTGCTCAGAGATTGTCAACTTACCTATTAAAGAACTGCTTCATTGACACTTCAATACAAAAGCGGGCATTCCAGGTTTCCCAGGATGCTTAGAACACATCAATGTGATCTGGCAACAAATTCAATCAGCTAAAAAGGAGAGGAAGGAGCTCCATGTGACATTCCTGGATTTGGCTAATGCATATGGTTCAGTGCCACATGAACTTCTTTGGGCAGCATTTGATTTTTTCAGTGTACCGATGACAATAACAAATCTAGTGAAAGCCTACTTTGGAGATTTGCAATTTAGTTTTTCAACTTCAGAATTCAGCATTACATGGCAATGCCTAGAAGTTGGAATAATGGCAGGATGCACCATTTCTCCACTGGCTTTTACCATGGTGTGGAAGGGTGGTGGGTAATTCACTGACACACGGGAGACACAGGTGATTTTGACAGCACCGCACAGGTGCCCAGTTTTATTTAAGTGGGGCAGTTCCACGTTCTGGCCCGCAGAGGGCGCTGTTGTCTGTGGTCTGCCTATCACCAATGATAGACAGTACCACAGAGATACCAGGGATGGTACCTTTCTAAATTCTATGTGCACTCGCAGGTGCTCAAACACAAAAATAAGCAAAGGGGAAAAGAACAAGGAAAATAAAACACATTAATCAAAACTACAAACAAAGGTGCTGCACTCGGCAGCTTCACCCGACCCGTCGCTACCACGCGGTCCGGGTCTCCGTCTACCCTCGCCGCTCCCTCAGACTGCTAAAACAACTACTGATGGGGTCTGCCCACGGTTTCCCGCTAACCCTGTTTCCTTTCCTTTCTTTTCTTTTTCTTTTTATTTCTTTTGGGTTTTTCCTCCCGGCCGTGTTGGGATCAGTGGCGTCCGCTGCGTCCGTTTTCTCTCAAAGGGCAGACCTGAGGGAACAGCAGAATGTTATTTTATAGGGCTAGCAATCCCCAAGACCGCCCGGCTCAGCCATTCAGAGAGGGAAAGCCGCACACACACTCTCCCACCTCTCCGTGTCACTGCCATGACTGACAGGCGAATATTGACGGGCTGCTGCCCTCTTCCTGCAGCACTTCGAACACATCAGAAGAGTCAGTACAGGTCTCCCCCTGTTACACATGGCAATGGAAGTAATCATTAGGGCAACAAGATGGGTAGTGGGAGGAGAGCACTTGGCTTCTGGAATGCGACTACCACCAATTCGAGCATACATGGATGACATGACAACCATGACTACAACAGTAGCCTGCACTAATCGGTTATTGGGCAAATTAACCAATAACATTGAATGGGCAAAAATGCAATTCAAGCCCATTCAAGCCCAAGCAATTCAAGCTGTGGAAGGGTTGAAGAGCATAGACAGCAGCGCTTTACCAGGCAAACTAAAACTCTGGTGCTTTCAGTTTAGTCTACTGCCAAGGTTGCTGTGGCCACTGACTGTGTACGAGGTTTCTTTGACAACAGTAGAGAAGCTGGAAGCTTTAATCAGTTCACACATCAGGAAATGGTTGGGAGTTCCACGCTGCCTCAGCAGAGTGGGACTTTATGGTAAAGGAATACTGCAGCTACCTGTCTCCACTCTAACCGAGGAGTTTAAGTGCGCCAAGGTCCGACTGGAAATGACATTTGTAGAGTCACGCGACAAATGCGTAAGGGAGGCAGCACCTGTGTTGAAAACTCGAAGAATGTGGGCGGCAAAGAAAGCTGTGGAGGATGCAAAGGCTGCCCTTCGATTTGGTGATATCATGGGGCAAGTTCAACATGGAAGAGGGGGTCTTGGTCTCAGTTCAGCTCCTCCTACATGGCACAAGGCAGCCCCAGCTCAACGGAGGAAGCTGGTAGTCAACGAGGTGCAAAAGCAGGTGGAGAGGATGAGGTGTATAAAGGCCATTTCCCAGGCCAAGCAGGGAGAATGGATGAGATGGGAGAGTGTGGAACAACGCAAGATAGGCTGGCAAGACCTATGGTCAATGGAACAGAGCAGGATCAGTTTCCTTATAAGGTCAACATATGATGTTCTCCCATCACCACAGAACCTAAACCTCTGGGTAGGAGAGGATCCCTCATGTCCTTTGTGTTCATCACCTGCAACATTAAGGCACATTTTGACAGGATGTAAGGTGGCTCTTAGCCAAGGACGGTTTACTTGGCCATGACCAGGTGCTGCGATGTTTGGCCTTAGCATTGGAAGACAAGCGTAACATGACCAATAAGTTGCCACCTGTTCCATCAAAACATTACACACAAAAGACAACATTCCTCCGCCCAGGAGAGCAACCACCAAGAAAAGGTGTTAAAACCAATCCTCGCCCAGGACAACTGGAAGCTGCTAGAGACTGGAAAACGCTGGCAGATGTTGGTCAACAGCTTATTTTTCCACCTGAGATTGCCACCACTAACCTTCGACCAGATATTGTCTTGTGGTCTGGATGCCAGAATCACCGTCGAGCCCTCTTGAGGTGTCGTGGGCTAGTCGACGAAACACCGAGGATGGAAGGTGCCCACTTGAAGACCCCAGAGATGTATCCTACTTAGCTCAATCCTGACAGTTGTCATGCTGATGCGCTGGGGAGACCACACTATGGTTGATCCCCGGAGCCAGCATCGCAGCTGTTGTGTGTGCTGATGCGCTAGGGAGGCAATAAGCTGATCCCTGGAGCCATCAACACCAGACAGAAGGATATCTACATCATCATATGGAAGGAAGCGCAAATGGATGGAGACACATATGGATCACATTAGTTTACTGTGAAGCTACGTCTTAGTTGGTGCTTATCTTGGCGAGAGCCAAGTTCAAATCAGCATGAAGTTTTAACATCTACTCTCATGTAATGAAAATCATAAGTAAGCCACAGGTGCTTAAATGCAGTGTTAGTCCTGACAGTAAAATACTGTAATGTAATATCATTTTAATTCAAAGGCCATTACACGTAACACCGCATGGCAGTTAAACTAGGCACGATCGCATCTCAAGTATACTGTAATAAAATAGGATTCTGCAGACTTGAGTAAACATATAATTGTAATCATCTAACAAGCTGCTTACCCACGAGGACTTGTTTTGATGTATTGTCCTCAGTGATTGAGCATCATTGACATCTGTATGACATCTTAGGTCAGTAGAGCCGGTAGAAATGTTTTCTTCAAAAGCAATTGAAGACAAGAATACTCTCCTATGTTGTGTGTTTTGATCCTTAAACAACAAGCACCTGGAAACCTCAACCTTTTAAGATGCTTAAAAAGAAAGGATTTTTATTGTGCTGTTTTTTCTGTGCCATTTGTAATTCAAACGAAAGTTTTAAACGTAATATTATGAAAAAAATAACCGGAGCTTGCTGATGCTCTTGTGCCTTTCTGTATTTTCTTGTGTGCTGCAAGAAAATGTGTGCTTTTCCTTTTTTTTCTCAACCAAAATTAAAATATCTCTGACAGCTGGTTAGAAAAAATCCCTTGGTAACAATCCATGACAGTAAATCACATCTAAACCCATTACTGACCGGTAAAATAACCAGGCAGTAGTTTTATAAATCGAGTGTTAAATACTGCCCGGTAATTTTTTTTAATGGCTGGAAATTACCGCCATCTTTTATACATATGGTCCACATGTTAAGCCTTCCACAAGAGTGCCATCTAGTGGTTGTAGTAAGACTCAACTTAAATACGTCTGAAGTGCAAAACACAAATACAAATAAATAAAACACAAATACAAATAAATAAAACACAAATACATATCGAAAAACATAAATACAAATCAAAAAACTCAAATACAAATTTAAAAAAACACAAATACAAATCAAAAAACACAAATACATATTGAAAAACACAAATACAAAAAGCCCACAACACAATGGAAGTTTTTTTTTTTCAGCACGAGAAATTACTTTTAAAAAGGGAAATATACAGAGAACTTGGATAATTAAAGAGTGGAAAAATGAACTCTTTAGAAGGCAATAATATTGTAGCGTTGTATGTGAGTGTTTAATGGATAACCCGATGAGGCTGTTTGGTCCTTGGAACACTTTGCTGGTTTATTTAAATCAGATCTGTACACATAACTGAACAACAAGAACAATCACCATTTTCTTTACTCCTGCTCTCTCCCCAGTCTTAGCTAAACAATTGCTGCGTCAATCATACAGGCAAGGCAAGTCAAACATCACTGAACCAATACCCCAAACATTTCCCATAACAAGGCAGCGAAAATCTAAATTTCACCTCCACAAAAAAATAAAATAAAACAAGGCTACATATTAAATTATACCTGCAGGAGCCACTCTGCACAGCAAAGCAAAAACACAGACAAAGACAGAGCTAACTGTAAATGCTGGAAATATCGGTCCGGCTCACCGAGGGTATAAAACCGTCACTCATAGGAAGATCTCCCTCTTTTTCTATCGAACCCGTGAGGACGACCGAAGTGACCTCGTGGTTGGTGGTCGTCTTCTCTTTCAGGGAACCAGGGTTACGGTAAGTAACCTAACGTTCCCTTTCAAGTCGAAGACGACCACCAACATTATGTATGGGCTAAGGGAGAAGGAACGGCAGACTATGAGGGACGCACAAACACTGCCTAACCCAGAGGTTAGTGGTGTGAACTTACACCCTCAAGGACCCTTGTGCCTACAGAAGGCACAGCAGGATCTACCACATTAATGCGGTAGAATCTGGTGAAAGTATGTGGCGTAGCCCAGCTAGCCGCAATACAAATATCAGACATCGAAGCACCCTTAAAAAGGGCCCAAGATGTAGCCCTACCAGGTGGGGGCAAGCCAGCACCATTATATGCGGTCGACACTGTGTCCGCAATCCAGTGTGACAGACGCTGCTTAGAGAGTGGCTGTCCTATAGACCGTGTACGGTAACAAACAAAAAGCTGGTCCGATTTACGCAAAGCTTTTGTCTTAAGTACATAATACCTCAATGCCCGCACTGGGCAGAGGAAGTTTAATCTCTCATTCTCCAAAGAAGTAAATGGAGGCGGATGAAAAGACTCCAGTCGCAAACCATATCCTCCTGGGCCACCTGGGGGCCACTAGGAGAACTGATGCTTTCTCTGACCGGTCTTTCTCCAGAAAAGCCGGAGCAACGAATAGGAGGAAAAGCATACAAAAACGCTTTGGGCCAAACGTGCGCTAGGGTGTCTACGCCACCCTGAGGGTTACCTGCGATCCCTGTCGAAACAGGGAGAGGCAATCCTGAATAGCTGCTACCCTGTCGTCCGACAGGTATACACGCATTGCATTGGAGTCCAGCCAGAGCCCCAAATACGTGGTGCATTGCACTGGTGCAAGCCGACTCTTTGCATCGTTCAAGGTTAGGCCCAGCCTGACCAGATGCTCCGTCACAATCGCCGTGTGGGCTAGAGCTCCCTCTCGAGACTGGGAACAGATCAACCAGTCGCTGAGATAGTTTAAAACTCTGATCCCCTGCAGCCGCAGGGGAGCCAGTATAGCATCTATGCACATTGAAAACGTACGCGGAGCTAGGGAGAGACCAAATGGCAGCACAGCAAACTCGTACACACTTCCTTGAAAGGAAAAGCGCACATACTTCCTGTGCTCTGGACAAATGGGAATATGAAAGTATGCATCCCGTAAGTATGCATCCCGTAAGCGCATAGCCGGTTTGCATGATAGCGAGCACCCAGGCATCCGAGGTGCAAGCACGCCAGTACTGCAGCTGTCGTGCCGAAAAGGGGGTCTGAGGCCGCCAGCCTTCAGGGGCCCTGCTGGGGCTGAGCAGTTTGGGGTGAGTGTGTAGCGCGCTGGCCCTGAAGACGACCCCTGGGGCGCTGGTATGTGGATCGACCACGACCTGCGTTCCCTCTGCCTGCCGGTTGGGCTCGGTTACCCTGAAGGTGATGCCTTAGGTCACCCCGCGGAGCTGTGGGAACTGGAACTGTTCTGGTGACAGTTCGAGTCTGGGGAGCCCGCCAACGGCTCGACCTACCCCACGCCGGAGCGCGGGGAGGGAGCAGCGCAGCCACCTGACGGGAAACCTCCCGTTCCCGAAGAGATTTCTGCAGAATATCTTCCACAGCTGGCCCAAACATATGTCCCGGGGATATGGGCGCACCCAGCAGCGCAGCTTTATCTGTGTCAGGGACCCTGGCTTGTGACAGCCACAGCTGTCTACGCGCCACAATTAAGCCTGCCAGGCTTCGGTCCAGGGCTTGCCACTGCAGACCGGAGATCTGCAGCTGTGTATCGGACAGGAGACGCAGCTCTGAGGGCACCGGATCCGGTGCCTCGCACAACACTCCATCCAAATACGCGGTCAACACACTCGCTGTGTTAGCCAAGCGGGTTGCCTGCGCCTCTGCTGCGTACGCTCGCTTTAAATGCGTCTCTGTCACCCTGCACTGAAGGTTAGGACACATCGGGTCTCTAGCGAGCCCCCTCACCGGCAGGGCCCTCACCAGGGCCGCGATGGTGGAGTCTACCGGGGGAAACCCTGCCAGGCTGAGCTTATCTGCACCCTCCAAGGAGGAGAGCAGTGTAGCCTGCTTGGAGACGCTGGGAGCCAAAGCTGGCCTATCCCAGGAGGAGCGTACTTCCTCCATAAAGGCTAGCACCTGCGTACGGAACACTGACCGGCGCGGCTCTGCCGCTGGTGTCCAGGGGACCTGCAGGAAAGCTGAAGCACGTTCCATGAGAGCCGAAACCGATCTTGGCAACGGGGTGGTATTGGCTTCTGACACACACTCAGAGCCGGGTTCCTCCTCTGCAAGGGTGTCCCCCACCCGCATGTCGGAGGAGAACGATGCTGCATCACCCGAGGCCGCTATGGACAGCGTGTCCTCCTGTGCCAGCGACCTTTCCCACTCCCCTTGCACTCTCTGCGGGGAGAGGGGGTATGGAGCCTGAGGCTGCAGCGGGGCCTGGACGGGGGGCGGGGCTGCTGTAGCCTGCTTTGTTTGTAGCTCCAGGACCTGGGCCATCTGGGCCTTCAGGTCCATAATGACCCTTGCCTGCTTTGATCGCTTCACATTCTCATTCGAAATGCTCGGCGGGGAGTCCTGGGACAGGGCGTCTGGGGCACATAAGGCCGCTGACGGCCCCGCCGCGGAGGACGCGGAGCTCTTCCTGGCTCTCTCCAGACGAGGAAGAAGGGCCTAGGCTGAAGGGCCGCGCAGATGCTACAAGCTACGTCCCTCTCGAGGGCCATGGTGGCATGCGTGACGCCCAAGTAGCGCACACAGAGGGTATGCTTATCCTCTTGTGGGATGTTGGCGTTACAGGCCGTACAGGGGTGGAACCCCGACATGGGTCTGGTCTTGTGCATAGTCAACTTATTATATGGGGACTAGTGCGCAACAGACTACGCCTGCACTGTTTATCGTGCGCACTGGAATACCGTGCAGCACCACGAGGTATGCGCTAGTAGTGCAGTGCCTACGCAACGAGAGCAACATGCACCGCACTGCTTGCCTCGAACGTTTCAAACGCCTTGCGCAGTGGGTACCGTATGACTGTGTACCCTGTGCACTGTGCGTAATTGTACTAGAAAGGAGTAACTAGCACCTGCGCACTACGTGCGCTGTGAATATTGGGCACTGCGTACTGGGGCACTACGTACACCAAGTACCGTGTTACGTTATCGTGCTGCTACGCTGACGTTGGACAATACACAGCCTGCATTGTGCACTTTCGCACAGAGAGAGAATCAGGCTATGCGTGCGCCACGGTACCGCAGCATCGGAGAGGACGCTACGCAGAGTGCGTACCCTGACTGCGTGATCAACACACACACCTGGTCAGTGCGGGCGTGTACCAGGGGAACAGAGGCCGAGGCCGCGGTGGGTGAAGTTTTTGTTTAGCAAAAAAATTCTAAAGAAGGAAGGAAAGAGAGAGAGAGAGTACACCGAATGCACACGAACCGACTCACCACAGTGGTCAGGTTATATATATATATATATACAGTACTGTGCAAAAGTTTTAGGCAGGTGTGAAAAAATGCTGTAAAGTAAGAATGCTTTCAAAAATAGACATGTTAATAGATTATATTTATCAATTAACTAAATGCAAAGTGAGTGAACAGAAGAAAAATCTAAATCAAATCCATATTTGGTGTGACCACCCTTTGCCTTCAAAACAGCATCAATTCTTCTAGGTACACTTGCACAAAGTCAGGGATTTTGTAGGCATATAGTCAGGTGTATGATTAAACAATTATACCAAACAGGTGCTAATGATTATCAATTCAATATGTAGATTGAAACACAATCATTAACTAAAACAGAAACAGCTGTGTAGGAGGACTAAAACTGGGTGAGGAACAGCCAAACTCAGCTAACAAGGTGAGGTTGCTGAAGACAGTTTACTGTCAAAAGTCATACACCATGGCAAGACTGAGCACAGCAACAAGACACAAGGTAGTTATACTGCATCAGCAAGGTCTCTCCCAGGCAGAAATTTCAAGGCAGACAGGGGTTTCCAGATGTGCTGTCCAAGCTCTTTGAAGAAGCACAAAGAAACGGGCAACGCTGAGGACCGTGACGCAGTGGTCGGCCAAGGAAACTTACTGCAGCAGATGAAAGACACATCATGCTTACTTCCCTTCGCAATCGGAAGATGTCCAGCAGTGCCATCAGCTCAGAACTGGCAGAAAATAGTGGGACCCTGGTACACCCATCTACTGTCCGGAGAAGTCTGGTCAGAAGTGGCCTTCATGGAAGACTTGCGGCCAAAAGCCATACCTCCGACGTGGAAACAAGGCCAAGCGACTCAACTATGCACGAAAACACAGGAACTGGGGTGCAGAAAAATGGCAGCAGGTGCTCTGGACTGATGAGTCAAAATTTGAAATATTTGGCTGTAGCAGAAGGCAGTTTGTTCGCCAAAGGGCTGGACAGCGTATACCGAATGAGTGTCTGCAGGCAACAGTGAAGCATGGTGGAGGTTCCTTGCAAGTTTGGGGCTGCATTTCTGCAAATGGAGTTGGGGATTTGGTCAGAATTAATGGTCTCCTCAATGCTGAGAAGTACAGGCAGATACTTATCCATCATGTAATACCATCAGGGAGGCATCTGATAGGCCCCAAATTTATTCTGCAGCATAACAATGACCCCAAACATACAGCGAACGTCATTAAGAACTATCTTCAGCGTAAAGAAGAACAAGGAGTCCTGGAAGTGATGGTATGGCCCCCACAGAGCCCTGATCTCAACATCATCAAGTCTGTCTGGGATTACATGAAGAGAGAGAAGCAACTGAGGCTGCCTAAATCCACAGAAGAACTGTGGTTTGTTCTCCAAGATGTTTGGGCCAACCTACCTGCCGAGTTCCTTCAACAACTGTGTGCAAGTGTACCTAGAAGAATTGATGCTTGATGCTGTTTTGAAGGCAAAGGGTGGTCACACCAAATATGGATTTGATTTAGATTTTTCTTCTGTTCACTCACTTTGCATTTAGTTAATTGATAAATATAATCTATTAACATGTCTATTTTGAAAGCATTCTTACTTTACAGCATTTTTTCACACCTGCCTAAAACTTTTGCACAGTACTGTATATATATATATATATATATATATATATATATATATATATATATATATATATATATATATATGTACAGTGTTCGCGCTAGGCCGCGCCATTAGCGCAATGCCCCCTGAAATAAAAAATGTCCCGCTGAAATTCTCTTAACGCGCCCGTGTGTCCCCCTTCCCAGACCAGACGCAATACCAACAGTAAATTAATGCATGTTGTATTAGCATGACATGTATGACGATAGGCTAATCTTTTTTACTTGTTTGTTTACACTTGCGTTTTCATAATTTAACTCCCGTGCCATATTCTCCAGTCCAGTAGAATGCGCTCACACCCTCCCTGGTTACAGTCAAGTTTCACAGTAAAGCCTGGACGACAACATCAGGCTTGTTAACAACATGGCCCAGCGCAAATACCTTGTATCGCTGTTACACCCGACCATTACTTCTGGAAGAATAAGTAATCAGCTTCGGCAGTGACTTTTGAAATGCAGGCTATTATATTTGTGCTTAAAAATACTGTGTGCTGTAGATTTGCGAAACGAAAACCGCATCATTGACTAAAAAAAAAAAAAAAAAGTAGCCTACGGTAACGTTATAAAATATGTGAAATTTGTAATTATATATATATATATATATATATATATATATATATATATATATATATATATATATATATACACACACACACAGTGTATGTGATTTTATACAACACTGTATATCTTGCACTGAGAAAACACCACTGGAATCGGAATAAAGGACATTATTATGTAATACAGTTCACGTGCAGCAACGGTTTTGGTTAAGTAGCATTTTCAAAACCATATCATTATGTGCAGTATTAAAATGTTAAAAAAAAAAATATATAGCAAATCCACAAAACCAACGAAATACATATTGTATATTTGACATTTTATTTTTAGTGTTCTGTGTAACACGGGCCATCGTTTAACCATGAAAAAAAGTCAATACAGTACCTGAAGCAGATATACGCGTTTATCATATCAACAACACCAACGTGTGTTGTAAAAATAAAGCAACAATTGTTTTGAAAACTGTCCAGAATATTTACTTGGGGCCTAAGAATGAAAAATGTAAACAAAAAAATGCAATGTTTTATATGGAAATTGTCAAAATAAAAGGGGAAGCTGGGAAGAATTTACCAGTCAGGAGAATGACATTTAAATACTACTACAATTAAACTGTATCTGTTAGTAATGTGGTTTCTTCTAGCAGGTTTCAAACTGGGGTACGCGAGAAAAATTCTGAAATGGCAGACAACGCATTTTATTTAGACCCACTTGCCAATCCTATTGCAAACTTTTGTCATGTAATCAACGTTTAGTCGCTAACACCAGACTGACGAGCTGTGAGCGTTCAGTGCACACACGACTAATTTACATATTAAATATGTGCGTTTTAAATAAGCCCTGTTGTTTAAATGTCATATAACAGTTGGTCTGTCTGGGATAAAAAAAAAAAATTAAAAAACTAAAAGCCTAGTCTTTAACTCATTTTATTTCCTGTGTGCGTTCGTGCCTGCAAATCGATATTTATTTTTTTCAATGACCCGATTAAAGTTTATTGTAACTTAAGTACTACATTTCAAAATACAGAATGTATGGCCAATCAGAAACCAAAGTATAGCCATGCGGTCTAGTTTGAAAAGCCGTTATGTCTGGTGTGAGCGTAGTAAGAGTTTTTAGCTTTCAATCCAGTTATGGATTTTTGGCTCAATACTACTAGAACATTGCAAAGGGCGATCAAGACGAAATACAGTTATAGATTAAAAACGCCAAAAATGTCTTGCAACTGAAGCTCTCTCCAATTTCCCTGCCATCATCAGTGATTTGTGTGGTAACAAACGGACATCTATCACATACTAGGTGAGCGTTTTATTATTGTTTTTTAATTGGCATCAGTACTGTACGTTTTAGTCACCAAGAATTTAAAAATGCCAATAATATGTTTTGGTAATGAGGTTAGCTGTAGAGATGCGTGGGTAGTGAAATTTTCTTTGCCTTCTTTTCTGTAATTTTATTATCAATAAAAATACATGATTGCCATTTGCTATCATGGAATAGTCCTATGTCATTTCTGAGTGATATGAGGCTAGCACGGAGGCTTCGTTGATTTTAATTAATTAATATTTACAATAAAATGATGTTTCCAACAACTAGAAACCTGTTTGAGGGACTATTTTTAGCCAAAAGTAAATATAATATATATTTATTTTATAATACTGTAACATTTATAATTGTATCCATCACACACCCCAAGGCTTGTGTGTTTTGTTGTATCATGTTATTGTACAGGCCTTTTTTTCTGTTTTCATTTTATGACTATCTCAGTGGACTACATTTTTTGGAAAGGGGTGTGCAGCTTAAAAAGATTGAAAACCCCTGTTCTAATGTGATTTGGTGCAATGAATATCCTCTACTCAGTGATACACCAGCATCACTGTGACACATTTCCCAATGTTTTCCCCAAAAGTGACAGTGAGTATTGTAGAGACACCTTGGTTGTAGCTACAGCTTTACAGTTTTATTTTTTGTTCAAAAACAAAAGGTCAGTAAACTCTGCTGGCATATTTAAAAACAAACAAAAAATAAGAAATGGTGGTTGGTTCTGAATCAAACATATTGACCCTCCACTGAAGAAAATGTCCCCCTAAAACTTTGAGAGGGGGCCACATTGACCCTCAGTCTATAAGTCCTGGAGCAAGCACTGTGTGTGTGTATATATATATATATATATATATATATATATATATATATATATATATATATATATATATATAGTAACACAGCAGGGAGGGGGGGTTAAAAACCTCCCTGCAGAAAACATGTGTGTAGGCACATTTTGGTTTAATTTAATTGTCTTGTTTTATTGTTGATTAGTAATTATCCCCTGCACCTGGCTATCATTGTAAATTAGAGCCAGGTGCAGAAATATTAAAAGCAGCCAGTTTGTTCTGGGCTGCTGTGTGAAGAGCCTGCTTGCGAGTGCTTGCAGGCATACATGAAAAAGGTAGTGTGAAACCTTTTTGGTCGTGTGGAAAATCTGTGTGTATTTTGTTTGTTTATTTTGTTTGGCAGGTAAACGGCACAGCCGTCCTGCGAGTGAGTCAGGGATCTACCTGTTTAAGTCAGTGTTCCAAAAAGGAGCTAGGTGTTTATTTTGTGTTTTATTTTGTTTGTTTATTAAAGTAGTGCATCAGCGCAGTTAAAAATCCATTTCTTGTGTCTGGGTCAGTATTTTAAAGGGAAAACGAACGACGTGAGTGCCGGCTGGTTTACAATATATATATAGAATGTACTCTGAAATTTAAATGTGTATTTACTTAAATTGAAGTTGTCCCTGAATCTAAATCAATCCCAAATTCAATCCAATCAAATTTAAGCCAATCATAGCCAGTCCTGGCTGACGGCTGGCTGCTACTGCGCATGAGCACGGCGGATTTGGGTGCTCGCATTTCTGAACGAGCAAGCCTGGCTTCAGCCCATTAAACAGATGGGATGAACGGCATTGTTGATGTGCCAGTTTCACGTGAGAGGGGGGAAATTAAATGCACATCGCCCAGAAGAAGGGAAGCAGCGTTGCCAGACGTACGATAATTATCATATTTGTACGATTATTTCAACCCTTGTACGATGTACGATCGATAATTGCAAAAATGGCCAAATGTACGATAATTCTGGCAAGTCCAAAAAGTATTCGACCTTCAGTTTCCATTTTAAATTTCCTAAGACTTTTCTCAGTCAGCTGCGCATATTATAACCTTCTATGTCACCACGTCATGCAGCACGGGCTTCGGTGGCTGCACAGATGTGCAGCTTTTTGCACACACTCACTATGTGTGTCGACAGTGAAGTGCAACTCGCTACCTCGAGGCGGTGGAGACGTGTGACGACTAAGCACAGTAAAATATGTTTTATATATTTGAAAGCTAGTAGGTAAGCAACATGAATACTGACTACTCTGACTCTGTATATAATTGCATTTTATACAATGGAACATTGTAAACTCACAGATAACTGTGTGGTCCAGTGGTTAAAGAAAAGGGCTTGTAACCAGGAGGTCCCCGGTTCAAATCCCACCTCAGCCACTGACTCATTGTGTGACCTTGAGCAAGTCACTTAAACTCCTTGTGCTCCGTCTTTCGGGTGAGATGTAATTGTAAGTGACTCTGCAGCTGACGCATAGTTCACACACCCTAGTCTCTGTAAGTCGCCTTGGATAAAGGCGTCTGCTAAATAAAATAATAATAACTGTACATAAATGACATAGTGCAACACTAAGTACCTAATTCAGTAGTTTACAAATGAAGCAAAAAATACAGTGTGGGCAACCAAAACATATAAGGGGCAGAATTACAATACATAGAATTCAATAGCGCAGTGAAACAACAGTAGAAAAAGCATAATAATAAATCTCATTGCTTGCAGTAGAACAAAGAGTTAAACAAAAGGTGCTCGTGATCGGTGGGCGGTGTCGAGTACAGTCAGCACTCGGATATCCGTTACCCAGGTACACGTCAGTCGTGTTATACAGCCCTTGTATTAAGAATAAAATCAATCCCCATTATATTATATATATATATATATATATATATATATATATATATATATATATATATATACATATATGTAACAAATCAATGCACTTACCCGTCACACGCGATTTCCAACTCCGTCACCAGTTTTCTGATACAGAGCCGATCTCTTTAATGTTACAATTTATCTGAATATCCGTCACAGCCCACGTTTAAAAAATAAAAAAAAGAATTCTCTCTAATGCCAAATCAGTCTGTCTTATATTGTGCAGTTACACAGCGCTTCCTCCAGTTTCACCTGACAAAAATGCAGCCAAAACAAAGCGAACGAGACAAGCTAGGGTAATGTAACAGTTAATCATTAAACAGTTTTAGATATTGTGATGTATTTTTTTTTATTTTTATCTGTGATCTTTTGTTGCTTTTGTGCATTTTCATCTGCAAGTGAACTGTGACAATATGGCATTATCAAGCACTATAATCTGCAATTTTGAATACTTTTTTTTTATCTTTTGGTTTTGCTAAATTCCATTGCCTATTACATTTTACGCAGTTCTGTGCATGGATAACATTTAGATTTAATTTTGCTGTTAGGGCGTTAATGGGAAATTTTACATACCGCTACGATACGTAGCTGATTTAAAAGTATGTACTGTATTACAGTTTAAAGTGTCATCTCTAGCTGATATTTTCAGAATCATGTAGTTCTGAATTAAAATAAAATGACACGCCACCTTAACTCTGCACCATTATGCGTATATATGACGTCACATATAACATCAGCAGTGACATCACTGATGACATAACTATTCACATGACAAATGCTCCCTGAAGACTGGCCATAAGAACATAACACTCGGAAACCGTTCACCATAGCTTGGTCCCAAAGCATCTGGTAGTTGATCAGTGTAATAGAGACGGAGAAAACTGTCATTCCACATCAGTAATAGTGAAGTTATTATGGATCAAAGGTGACAGTAAGAGAAAAATAAGTATCAACTGTGAAACATGATTTTAAAATAGACGTTACAAAGTTAATAAGTCCATAAAAAAAACAGCAAATGGTATGAACTCAACAATTGAACTCAACAATTGTATTTATATAATTAGCATACTAAATCTATTGTCATTACAACTATTCCACCAATTACTTGTTGACATAAAACATCCCTGTATATGGAATTATGACATAAAACATTTGCAAACTTTTAACTTTTTGAAGATTAGCGAAGATTTATAAAATAGTCTAAAGAGATTAAAAAGAACATTCAAACAGAAAAAAACTTTTAAATTAAATAAACACACAAACTACTTTTCTTATATGAAGATATACATACACTGGAAATGATATTCTTTAGCCACACAAACGTATACTGCACTCGGATAAACAAAGAAAGTAGATATTAGATATAACAGACATTTTGTAAATAAAAAATGATAAATACAATGATATATCATATAAAGTGACTTAAGTGTTGTACCTTCTATTACTTATGGGAGACAGAACATTAAGATTAAATGTCTGTACATTGTATTTCAACAGTGGTTATATTTCTTCACTGAGCAGTAGCACAAAGATGGAACCTCCCTCCCCAATTTCTTTTTTAAGAACATACATTTTAGCAGACCCACCCAGGTTATGTTCCTATGGCCAGTCTTCGGGGGGCATTTGTCATGTGATTAGTTATGTAATCAGTGATGTCTTTGCTGATGTCTTATGTGATATATATATATATATATATATATATATATATATATATATATATATATATATATATATATATATATATATTTATTTAATTATTTTGTTTATTTATTTAAATATATACAGTAGTCCCCACAAATATTGACACCCTGTGGCAGTGTGGTAGGGAAAGCCCTGGGGAATATTGTGTGAGGAATATTGGGTGGCAGGGAGGAAGTTAAAATCCTTCCCGCAAAAACACGTGGGAATGTGGCTGGAGCCACAGGTGTATAAATAGGGTGATCACAGTTCAGTTAGCGTTACAGTTGCTGTTGGTAAGAGGTTGAGGTTTTTGTGTTGCATGCTGTTCAGTCTCGTTATGTTATTTACGTCGCTGTGAGTGTTTTTGTAGACCTTTTGTTTTGGCCCTTATGCCATTTATTTTGTTAATGTATTTTGTTGTGTGTTCTTAACTGATAAAACCCGATAAAACACCCCCGATACAAAAATAATTAAATCGGTGGATAGCCAATAAACACCGGAAAAACTGTGGAAATGGTTAATCTATTCACGTTGACTTTACCCTTTTCCCATTAAGAAAACTGGAACCTACTACAAAAATAATAATAAATACATTTCCCAGGGCTGCTGGGCAATGTCCCGCCTTCCTGACTTGTATCTATCATTGATTCGTTCTGAATACTTTAAAACCGTCCCAACTACTGAGTGACAGTGCATTCCTACGTTTCTATTGGAGACTCCACTTGCGAGATTTAAAACAAGATTACAATCAGGATGGAGGCTTGACAGCAGGATTTAAAACGGTATTACAGTTAAGATACAGAGGATTTAAAACAGAATTGTGACGAAATGTACAAAAATTCCCACACACAAAAAACCCAGAAGAATGTGCCAGTGACCATAGGGATTTTGTTGTGGAAGACAGCAATGGAAAGAAGGTACAACTTAAGTGTGCAAGTACTGTTGAGTTACTACTATACATATTTTGACAGAAAAAAAAGCTCAAGCATTTTGGAAAGTAACCAAAAACACTAATTTCATACAGTATATAAAAAACGAAAGTCCCCCCAAAAAAACGATTTACATAAAACTCGAAAATAGCTAAAAATAAGCACCGAAAAATACAATTAATAAAACCCGAAGAACAGAAGCCCTACTGTGGCAGAGCAGGGCTCTGCCCTTGTAAATTTTGGCAGGGATGGGGTTAAATTCCCCTCCCTGCTCAGGTTTACTGTGTCAGGTGGGAGTAATTAGCAATCAATCAGCACCCAGCCACCTGACATAAAAGGAGGCCTCAGCTCCTCATTAGAGAGAGGTAGCTGAGGAAGCAAGCGTGTTTTTTTTGTTGCTTGCTGTGTTTTTTCTTTGTGTGCTGGTTTTTTTTAATTTTTGCAGTCCAGTGAAGGCAAAGCTCAGCCTTGGAAGATTTATTTTCTATAAGTTTTACTTTGTGTTTATTGTTTGTGTTTTAAAAACCTTTTGTTTGGTCCTCGTGCCTGTTTATTTTTGTATTTTATTTAATAAAAGTCTTTTGTTTGAACTGCATTCTGTCTCTGGGCCTCATCCCTTGCGCCACCCTGCCACATGTGGTGTTAGCAGTGGGATATAGCGCCTCCGCAGTACTGCAGGATTTTTTTTTTGTGAATACCACATTTTTTTTCTGAGCGCTTTCTTTTGTTGAAAAACAAAACAAAAAAAGAGAAAGATGGGCAGAAGAAGCAGGCAGCGGCAGCCTGGAGGACCCAGCCAGCCTTTTTCCCTGGTGTTCCTGGTGTGGGAAGGAGGACCACCGCTGGAGATCCTGCCCAGAGGTGCCGCCAGCGGACTGGTGTGGCCGTTGCGAGGTCTACGGCCACAACTGGGCAGGAAGGCCCAGGAAGAGGAGCAACTGCCACCCCAGGTACCAGTGTCCACCCCTCTACCTCCACTGCCACCGGGTTCACCATCATCCCAGGAGATTTGGGACTGTTTGGTACACTCAGAGGGGGACCTCTTCAATGACCTCCCCCTAGCCATCAATGCCCTGTGGTGCCGAGATGGGGGGAGGTGGTATGAATGGGAAAAGGCAACACCCCGGCGTCCATCCAAAAATCGCCCTGATGCTTCTAGGGTATCTGGCGAAGACATGGGAGAGGCCCGGTCGTTCGAGAGCCAGAGGGAGTGGAGCTGCCGTTCCGAGAGCCAGAGGGAGTGGAGCTGCTGTTCCGAGAGCCAGAGGGGTGGAGCTGCCGTTCGAGAGCCAGAGGGTGGAGCTGCCGTCCGAGAGCCAGAGGGGTGGAGCTGCTGTTCCGAGAGCCAGAGGGGTGGAGCTGCTGTTCCGAGAGCCAGAGGGGGTGGAGCTGCCGTCCCGAGAGCCAGAGGGGGTGGAGCTGCTGTTCCGAGAGCCAGAGGGAGTGGAGCTGCTGTTCCGAGAGCCAGAGGGGGTGGAGCTGCTGTTCCGAGAGCCAGAGGGAGTGGAGCTGCTGTTCCGAGAGCCAGAGGGGGTGGAGCTGCTGTCCCAGAGCCAGAGGGGTGGAGCTGCTGTTCCGAGAGCCAGAGGGGGGTGGCTGCAGCTGCACAGGAAGAGTGGTGGAACATCCCACAGCAGTCTATCCAGAGGCTGATCAGGTCCATGTGTCAATGCTGCCAGGATTGTGTTAATGCTCAGGGAGGTCATACCCGATACTAACTTTGGAATGTTTTCATTTTGACAGTGTGTCATGTTTCATATAGAAAACTTATCATGATTCTTTGATCAGTATTTTTGTTCACATTTTCTGTGATTTTGTTTGATATCAATGTTTAAAATATTTGATTAAATCCATTAGAGTGTTGCGATTCTTTTGTGCATCAGTATATTTAAGTCCTTACTTTCTCATTAAAAACAGAATGAAGAACAAGAAAAAACAAGAGCGCAACATTTTAATAAATGATTAGTCTTTATTAATGTTAATACAATTACGAATAGTGATTGGAATAAAGTGTGTCCAGAATATATATATATATATATATATATTTTTTTTTTTTCATTATAACTTTAATAAAGATTAGTCACATTTATGGCTCAGGGATCAATTGAAGAGAAGTCGGGGGAAAAACACCAACCCTAGATATAATAAATACATTTATGACCCTTCTCTGGAAGGCGTATTGGAAATGAGAATTTGTTCTCAAGGGTTTTACCTGCTTAAAGGTAATGATTGATTGATTAGTGTTTCAGGTGAATATTTAATAATTAAGCACAAAAACACAATTACAAAAAAAATACAATTGCAAATTGTGTAGTTGCTAGTTGTTTACAATGGGGAACAACATCATTGACTGTAGAAACAGGTGATTGTGACGTCACAACTTACGCTCCTGATTGGGCAGGTTTTAGGCGGTTTTTCAGGAAGTGGGCGGGTTTTTGTAAAAGTAGTTGGCAGCCCTGATGACTAGTGCCAGTTGGCTATTTTCCACCAAGAGACCATATCCCTAATGACCAAAGCTGACTGAGCTGAAAGAGTAATGCAGAGTGTTTGCTTTACCACAACGAAATAGAACTCTGCTCTCTGAACAGTTATTTTTGTTACAGTAAGGGTTGTTCCTTTTAATGATTTTCAGGCCCAGAAGTTATACATTTACCTGCAGCATTCTTTACAAATTACAGTAGCATTTTATAAGATACAAATTTGAACTAATGTTAATTTTGTTTGGTAAAACCTACTGCAAATTTGTGAACTATGTATGAAAATCTATGTCTTCCTTAATTGACCGGATTACCTTTGCTAATCATAGAAAGTTAGTGCTCCACAAATCATGTCTAAATCTTCAATCCGATGGATTAACAACGGTGTATAAACAGAATGACTTGTGTCTGCAAATTAGGTCAGTCTTGTCCTCAGGGAAGGGTTGAAATTGGTAAGGCCTCATTGTTATGCATCTATTGATCAGCCTCTCTCTGAGACTCTGCCCTCCTGCCACTCCCATCAGCTGGAAACCAAAGAAGTCCTGTTGGATTGCTCCTCACCCAGGGCTTCTGTGAGCATTAGGAGAATTAGGGTAGCAGTGGAGCCACATGCAGGTAGAGCTGCTTGTAGGCAGTGTCTTGGATGCTTTGTACAGTAATCTGCTGACTCAGGGCTCACACCGGCTGTCTGATGAAGCAGGCTTTCCTCTCGGCAAGCCTACTAGGATGGGCCAGTGCTGCTGCAAGCCCTATTACTGCCTCCAGTGCCTGGACAAGACGGTAAATCTCTTTCCCTCCCCTTTAGAGACTTTAGAGGCAAACGCTTATTGCTGTATCGCCGGGGTCTGTGTTGCTGGCTCTGCTGAGAGTAATCGAATTAAGTTGCGTTCTTGCTGTTGGGATTTCTGTGAGGTTAAAGATACTGTTTAATGTACCAAAACTAGGTTTTAATCAAATTCAGCAGACTGCAGTGCCTTACATAATGTGATATGCAGTCTCAAATATTTTGATCAGGTTTTATGATGAGGTTTCTAATGTATACTTTATTTAAAACTGTTACTCTGCTGGCATTTTAACCATCCTTTTTACTATAGTCTGTGCAATATGCTGTTACAAACGTTTGGAGTTGCTGCATAGGTTGTTAGTTGCCAGAAAAGAGAGAAGTTTCTGTTCTTGTTTATTTAAAATAGACTACAGTGTGTGGGCATTTTTTTGAGTTACAATGACAAAATCAAAGAATGGAGTTTTATTTTTGCAGGTCATTTTGTAGTTTTGTCATACATTCATTCATTAACTCAACTTAATATTGAATATATTTAAATATAGCACATAGCAGATGAATAGGTTATTTAGAAAGGAAGCTGTGGTTAGATACTGAAAAGAAAAAGGTCCTTGGGGAAAACAAAGGAAGAACTAAAGCTCAGAATTATAATTGACAGAAAACCCACAATAAAATGTGCTTGTAAACTCCGACTGTAAGACTGCCTGCTGGTGCCAGAATGGGTGGTAAAATTACAGCCAAGAGCTCATTGGCCTTAGTTATGAGTAGAATAGGAAACAGACATGGCAAAATTGCTCCTTGTTATTTGCATACATCTAAAGGTGCTTTTATTTACAGCATTGTATATCAATCTAAAAATGCAGAAAAAAAAACATTTATATTGTAAATTGGTTTCTGTGTCACGTGTGTCTTTATGAAAGCAGTTTACAGTGTTCTCTAATTATAAAGTGGTGCTTTATACCACGGAACAGATTATAAGGCGGTGTGATCATTGTTCCCATTTGCCCCATAATAGCACTAGATTTTTCATTGTCAGGCAGAACACAAATTGCATCGGTCTCTTACCTATGGCTCCTGACTACAGCGTTATAAAGGGAAAGCACTATTACGCTTGGGTTTGTCCTGCACACCCACTATTACAAACTGAGAAGTTGCAGTGGAAACAGCACAGAGCTGCATCTTTTTTTTTTTAATTAAACATAGACAGCTTCTTTACTGTGCCTCTTGGGCGCACTCAATTTCTATTAATGTATCATAAGCAGCAGGTCTCCTCCTGCACTATTACAGTAGCTGTAGTAAATTCATTCTTTGTTTACTGTGTGCTATATCATTGGCTGACCATAGTAAATGTTGAATTGTAAGGAATGAGACAAGGAAAATGCTCGAACAGTATTGAAAAAAAAAAGAAACTCCAGCCTTAACATTGTCGTGGGTTTGGTAGGGGTTGAGTTAAGAGTACCGGATTATGTGAGTAAGTACAATTATTTAAAATATAATACATTACTTAACAGCCCTTGAATCAATGAAATAAGGCAACTGGTTGAAGACACTAGCTACAACCAGGGTAATTCTGTTTGATGCTGATGTCTTCTTGACAAAATCCATCTTGATCCATCTTGACAAAAGCTGACTTGCAGGAAGATGCAGCTTTTTAGGTATAGTTTGCGGTATAGTACATTTACAACACATGTAAGGTGTTTTCATTTTTTTTTCTTCAACCCATATATTTTAATCAAGAAAACAGTACCATTTGTTTCAGTATTTTGCAGTATTTTTTTTTTTAAGTGACTGTGGCAGTCTGGCTGAGTGGTGATGTCAGAACCAGGAAATGAAAAACACAGACAGGACGGTGAAATGGTAAATGAATGCGCTGTTGTGCTGTTTAATATACAGCAGACAGAAAATAAATAGTCTGAACAAAACACAGCACTTTACACCAAAATAAATAGACAGATAACCAAAATGAACAGACACTAACACACAGGGACGAACACTAAACAAACAAGTACCGTGCTGGTCCTCCAGCACCACGTAGCAATTGGTTATTTATTTTTATTATTAATTTTAACTCACACTCTCTCCCGTTCTTTCGCCCTGAACACACAACCCCGAGTGAGTGCTTTGTGCATCTATATATACTGTTGTGCCGGGATTCAATTACTAATTAATTATTCACTTGAATCCCAGGACGTGAACTAATTCTGTGCAACCCCATGCTCACATATTAAATACTTTAAATGCACGTGAAGTGAAGTGCAATCCCTGTGCCTAAATACAATTATACATTTTAAATAACTTGTGCTACACCCACCCATTTATATCCTGTGCAGCCATATCTATACACCAACATTAACACACCACACGCAACATATAACACAGAAATGCACACAGGGGCGGGGCACATTGCCACAGTGACCAATTATTATATTTATTTATTTTCCCCCAATTTGGAATGTCCAGTTATGTTTTTTCTCCTCATCGTAGCAAACCCCCACACAGTTAATGGTTCACCTCCCTCAGGGTCCCCAGCAAAGTTCGACCTCTTTGCACAGCATGGATGCGAACTGGCACCGTCCAAGCTGTGCGGCTCATTCTGCGATCCCAGTGGCAGCGCTTTAACTGGATGAGCCACTCGGGGACACCTAAATCTCATGTTAGAGTTGGATATGTCAAATGATTGAATTTATTTTATAGTTTTCCATTAAGTACTGTATATGGAAAACTACAAAGCGGTATATAATTCAGCATGTTAACTTAACATTATTCAGCAGGTTTCATTGAAGCAAAACTGGTTAATTCTGTAGGATGCTGCAAAAGTTTTTCCATAGCTGTAATTGCCCCCCATAATTATCAAAAAGAATGATTCTGGAATCATTGTGTTTTTTGTAACAAAAAAACTTGCTTGGGGCGAACTGCACAGAGCAGTTACAGTAATTCAACTTAAACAACACATATCATATGCAGGGGTCGGCACAGTCATGTTACAAACGGACACCTTACAAAATACTAACCTCACTCATGGACATGATCAGATATCATGTCTGTTAGTATCACGTACATTTAATTATAATATAAAATAAACATACTTCATAATGCTGTGCTGGCATTACTGACGCACCATCCAATTTAAACCCCACAATTTTCTGTGCTGGATAAGTATTTTGTTTATTTTCCAAACAACTGCATATGGCTGCACTTATATTTTCTGCATTACAGGGTCTATATATTTCTGTTAGGTTAAACTCAGAGCAAACCTGCTTCAGCATTTACAAAATGATGGTAAATAATAAGTTGACTCGTGTCAACTCGTGATATCAGGGTTTCGCTGAAAATGCAGTCGCTAAATTTCTCATTGTTTCTGGCAGTTTGTACACTACAGTACAGTGTTTGGAAGGCTGTGGAATTGGGGTCCATTTTTGTGGCGATTTCTTTAAAAATGCTACGCGTTGTAACAGCTTTTGCTAAACTGGTCCAAGTTTACGGCCCGCTGTTTTCTTTCGCTTGTCTTACAGACATTTCCTTTTCTGCTGCAGACATGTTTAATATATATATATATATATATATATATATATATATATATATATATATATATATATATATATATATATATATATATTTTTTTTTTTACACCGTTTCTCGGCATGATTTCCAGCCACTGTAGATTTTAATTTTTTCATTACCTGGGTGTATTCCACCCTGGACCGTCAAAACGAAATATTCATTTTCCCAAGCAGAATTATAATATCTTTTAGGTTTGGGTACAGCTATCTCTGGAGGTTACTGATACTGGACTGCCATTCTGTCTTGTTTATTATTATTATTATTATTATTATTATTATTATTATTATTATTATTATTAGTCGTAATAGTATTATAACGATTACTTAAATTATATATGAGGGAAACAGTACAGCTTCAAAGAAATATGAAAAGTTGAACAATGGTAATTCTTTTTAATTTCGAGGGTATAGATAAGAAGTGTATATATACAGTCACCTCCAAAATGATTGGCACCCTTGATAAAGATGAGTAAAAAAGACTGTATAAAATAAATAATACCAGTACTGAGCTCTATTGTAATTTTCCTTCTAACATGTGATTCATTAATGATTCAATGGAATCAACCAAAATTACACATTTCTCAAATTATAAATTTATTTCCAAAAAAAGAAAATGAAGTGTCACAATTATTGGCACCCTTGTTTTCAGTACTTTGTGCACCCTCCCCGTACAAGGATAACAGAGTCTTTTTCTATAATGTTTAATGAGATTGGAGAACACATTGGGAGGGATCTTAGACCATTCCTCCATACAGAATCTTTCCAGATCCTTGATATCCTTCAGTCTGCGCTTATGGACTGCCCTCTTCAACTGAAACCACAATGGGGTTCAAGTCCGAAGACTGAGATGGCCATTGCAAAATGTTGATTTTGTGGGCAATTAACCATTTCTTTGTGGATTTTGATGTGTACTTGGGGTCATTGTCTTGCTGGAAGATCCACTTGTGGCCAAGTTTCAGCCTCCTGGCAGTGGCAACCAGGTTTTTGGCTAAAATGTCCTGGTACTGGGTGGAGTTCATGATGCCGTTGACCTTAACAAGGGCCCCAGGATCAGTGGAAGCAAAACAGCCCCATAACATCAAAGATCCACCACCATATTTTACAGCAGGTATGAGGTTCTTTTCTGCAGACGCATCCTTCTTTTGACGCCAAACCCACCGCTGGTGTGCGTGGCCAAAGAGCTCTATTTTCATCTCATCTGACCATAGCACCCGGTTCCAATCGAAGTGCCAATGCCGTTTAGCAAACTCCAGGCACTTACGTTTGTTGGCTGCTCTCAATAAAGACTTTTTTCTGGCAACCCTTCCAAATAGCCTATTGGCATGGAGGTGCAGTCTAATTGTAGATTTGGAGACTTGGTGACCCCAAGATGCAATCAAGTTCTGTAATTATCCTACTGTGGCCCTTGGATTTCCCTTTGCCTCCCGAACCATCTGCCTCACTGTGCGTGGGGGCAAGATACACTTGCATCCTCTACCAGGCAAGTTTACCACTGTTCCAGTGGTTTTGAACTTCTTAATTATTGCCCTAATAGTGGTAAGTGGTTGTAGCAGGGCGGTAGTGAGCCCTGTACATTTATTTGTTTATTTATTTTTAGATCGGAGATTTCCCCCTCCGCCCCTGTGCAGTGTATTTTGTATTTGTTTTGTATTATGATTTATTTATTGTAAATGACGGCAAAACGCTGCGGGTTTGTTATTGTTTTATTTAAAATGTTTTCTGGCAGAGGTGAGAGTGGGTACTCGTCCTCTGCCAGGAATAATTAGGAAAGCTTGTGCAGAAGGTGGCCATCTCCCGAATTAATTAGGTGATTTAATTTGTTGCTAATCGGGAGATGGTCACCTTTATAAAAAGCCTGCAGCTCTCCAGCTCGGGGGTGGGTGTTAGAGAGGAGGAGCGAGAGAAAAACTAAACTTTATTTAAGACATAGGAACAGTGAAGGCAATCTGCCCAGCCTGACCTGTGTTGTGTTATATTTTGTGTTCGAGATTTGTTTTGTTTAAGCCTTTTATTTTGCTCTGCGAGCACACAGTGTGTTTTTGTTTAAATATTTATTTTATTTTTGTTGTATTATTTAAATAAAAACGGTGCGAGCGCCTTTAACTGCAGTACTCCCTGGTGTCAGTTTCCCTTTCTGCTTCTGCCGTGACGTCACCGCCCAGCCACCCTGTCACAGTGGTATATTTAGTTTTTTAGCTATTGTTTTGTACCCATTGCCTGATTTATGAAGGTCAACAACCATGTGTCTCTTTTCATTTGTGAGTTATTTGCCTTTCCCCATGGTGATGGATGACAAATGGATTTCATATGCGTGTTACCTCATTTTTATACCCCAGTGAAACAGGAAGCCATGGAAGGCCACAATACAGTTCCTTAAGACTGAGATGAACTTAAAGAAGTAGAATGTTAATGCAGATTTAATTTTGTTTGATTTTATTTATAAGAATCTTTAGGTGCCAATAATTCTGACATCTTTTTGAGAACCATTTTTATTGCTTGTTAATAAAAAAATTCTCTGAGCGATTGTATTAGAATAAATGAATATGGTTTTCCCATATATTTGAGCATACCAGTGTTGTTTTATACAGTATTTTTTGCATCTTTATCAAGGGTGCCAATAATTTTGGAGGTGACCAGGGACGTCACTAGAGATTCATGGATAGGGGGCTAAGCCTCTTTAGGGGTCTGGGCATACTCCCCAGGATTTTTTAAAGCCCCCAAAACGTCTTTTCATCATGTATTTTTAGAGTAACAACGGGTGTAAAATCTATCAAAATAAGGTTATTTTTGGTCAAGGTTGGCTAAAAGTATACCTGTCTCACAGTTTGTGTTAGACACTGATCTAATATGACTTACTTAAATTCTATCCAAATAAAGAAATTAAAGTCCACTCTGTCCCCATCCATCCAACACCAACAAAAGGCACAAAAATGGCTGTACTATGTAGCCAAAATACTTTTTGGATTTTATTTTGAGAGAGAGAGAGAGAGAGAGAGAGAGAGAGAGAGACAGACAGACAGAGAGAGAAATGAGAAGACATGCAGGTCATATTATACCATTAGAAAAAAAATCTTTATTTAAGTTTCACCCTTTTGTTAATTGTTGCTCAAAATTAATCCAATAATTCAGACACATGGAACATCTTAAACAGTATCATCCACAATGGGGCAAAACTAAATTCAACTAATAAGCTAAATAAAATAAAAAAAACTGAAAAATAATTAGAAATAAAATCTGATAAAAAAGTAAGATCCCAAACAAATATTACAACCTATATTACAGAACTGCTCCTCCTGCTTCTCTCTTTTGCATGAATCCGTCCTGTCAGCCTTTTCCTGTCCGTTTACTGTTAGCTAGTCTCAAGCCACAGAAGTAGCTAACGTTAACCAAAATGTTAGCTACAAGTAGGCCTAACAGTCACTAGCGCGTGCAGCAGCCTCTGCATCAGCAGCCTCCCCCAGGTCCTAGTGCCCGCCCGGTAAGAAGTTTAACCCTTTGCGGTCCATTTATTAATTCTAAGGCCAGGCTCGCCAGGTCTAATTAATTTTCACAAACGCAGTTAATTTTAGACGCCGCTGTTTAAAAGTATTTTTTTCACAGTCAAACGGGTTTAAATGGCCCTGCATATCAACAAAGCACTCACTAGGGCTCTCCAGCCCGCTTCACCCTTCGTTTGCTATCGCTTCACATATGCTACCAAATAAAAATAATAATAATAATAGTCGTACATACCGATCAATCGCCTCCTGATGACTCGTTTATCACCAAACTCCTCAATAATGCAATCCAAGTCATTATTTTATTGCTATAACATCTCAAAAGCTCTGCAAATGTCCGTGATAGTCTCTGCGCTGATACTATACTCCCAGCTTGTTTCCATACCATCGCCCCATCTGATGCCAATGGGGTACTATGACTATTCATGAGATACGCCTTTTTTTCGACTTGTCTCGCTCCTGTCGCCCCATTCGGCAATTGAATGGTTTTCTCGCTTTTTCCGGAGAAAACGACTAGAAACCGCTTTTGCGTTGTTAGAATGATGTCGGACCCAGTCCCACAAAGGACCTATGAGGAATAATTGCAATGTCGGACCCAGTCCGACAATGGACCAGAAAGGGTTAAGATGCGATGGAACGGTTGACGAAAAAAAAAAGAAATCACAGAGAAAATATATTGACTGATATATTGATTTATTTAGGGGGGGCTAATGAATATTTTAGGGGGGCTAAAGCCCCCCTAAAATAGGCCTAGCGACGTCCCTGGAGGTGACATATATATATATGGTTGGATTAGTGATTGGTTAAAACCTCATCATAGGAGGAAAAATTGATTGAACTATTGCCCTAATATCCGTACACCACGGGTCAATAGTCTCCATCTGTCATGTGATTGGATCACTGTCAGTCCCAACATTTTCAGTTTTTTAGTTATTTACTGTATCAGCTATATTTAAACAAAATACTATGAAGCCATAAATATTTGCATCCAAAATATTTTGCGAATCGCACCCATAAAACCTATTTTGCTCCAGAAATGTTCATGACCTGTTGTACTGGTCGTAGTATATTACTTCATTATATGTACAGCCATAAGATATTTCTGCCAAAAATGTTTATATTTTTCTTTTCATACGTGAAAAACGTATAATAAAAAGCTTGCAAATACGTATGGCTTTACAGTATATAAAGACATATTTACTGTCCAACCTTGCCTCTCATTATTTTGACTGACTCATATATTAAATGTGTACCGCAGACTCAGCTTTAAAAAAAGAAAATTGGGAAGACTATTGTTACCTCCAGGGTGCAGCTTCCGGCATTATAGCCCCCTGTTGGTAACAATAGTCTTCCCTCAAGTAAATAATTGTCCACTACAGCCCTATTCTCCAGTCCATATAATATAATTTGTCCAATTTCAGTTCATTCTTGAAAATACGTTGGACCATTTTCAGTCCAGCAACACGTTATGTATCCAGAATGCTCAGCGAGGTTGGTTATTCGCTAGAGTTTATACGCTAGTCTAGCAAGTGAATAGAAAAAAATGGATGGAAATGCTTCAAACTTTTCTTTTGTTCGGATCAAGAAAATGTATGGAATAACCATTTTTTTAACTTGTGACGTCATTACGTACAACTGTTTGTTCGCTAGAATCCAGCTTGATGGAAACCTGCTTTTGTACGATAAAATGTGCATTTATTTTTGTGCGAATTTTGCAAGTTCGCTAGAAATGTGTTCGCCTTGTTGATGAAAACATGGCTATTGCTGACTGACATCTGTACATGCTACGTTGCTGCTGATTTTTATATTTTATGTTTTACTCTGTATTTATTGTGTTTTATGTTGTTTGCTGAGGTGATGTGAGCCTCGTGTCAGGTCATCATTGTAAATGATCATTTGTTCTCAATTGACTCATCCAGATAAATAAAGGTTTTGGTTTATTAATTGATTGAAATACTAAGATACTACAGACTAATGTATTACAATACTTCATTCTTCCACATGGGTGGAGACACCAGCTGACAGTTACTGTGTAAAATGTATGCTGCATAACACAAAAATAATAATTCTTCAAAATGTTCACCTTTTCTCTGCAATTTTTTTTGCAGAACGAAAGTGCCCTTGTGAAAGAGAAGGAACTCTCCATTGAGCTTGCCAATATCCGGGATGAAGTGGGTAAGAGATTCATTTAATAGGTACATACATCTGTACAGTTTGACAGAATTACCTATCTTGGTATCCATGGACTACAGTAGAAGGGGGTGGTAATTTCCATCCCTCTGTTGCTATGGCAATAAGTTCACATTCTAGGCTCCTAACCAGCTTTATGTTTATTATCAGTACAATGAGAATTATAAAAAGCTGTTCCAATATATACATTTATGTCTTAATGCTGTTAAATCATTCCTGTCATGTAGTAGCTAAACGCTCATTATCTTTGTTATTATCAATATCTGTCTATTGTGAAAGATTTTGCTGATTTTAAGGTTAGATTGCCTTTTTTATGCAGATCCAGACACAGAAACTGAAGGTTTTTAAGCACTTTCATGCGATTTTATTATTTACAGAAATAAAAGAAATAACACACTGGACAGCTATGCTGTTTACTGCTTTATATTCAGATTACAAAAACAAGCACAAGCAAAAGGTATACACACTACCTTTTTTTCTTTCTAATAAACCACACAGGTCTCTTCAAAATGACAACCTCTTGTCTTCACACAGACTGCAGACTGCCCTGAACTAACATTTGTGAACTTCCTTTATACCTGCCTGCTTAATCACAGGCATGTGACACTCATTAATTATTAGAGCCAGGTGAGTCTCATCCTGGCACCCCTCCCCCACTACCCCCTGTTGCATTCTGGGGGATGTAGTCCTTTAGCCCCTTCTGGACTACTTTTTCTCTCCTCCTCCCCCTAGTATGCAACATATCCTCCCCCTTGTGCGTAGCACACCGGCCATTCCAAGGCCACGTCTCCCTCCACCCTTAAAATTCCACCACCCTCCATCAAGTCCCACGCTGCCCTTTGTTGTGGCCGGGCTTGAGGGCTGGTCGATCCATCATCCGACGACCTTTGGAAGGAACCGCGAACCGGCAGCAATCGTTTTCATGGCAACGGCGATTTGCCCATAAATTACAGCATCACTTACCGTCCATTCTATTTGTGAATTCACCTCCTTGTCAGCCCGTAAAGTAAAAAATTCCTGAATTTATAACAGACTCCAATTACTACATCATTCTTGATCAGACATTGTATTTTAAACAAATGAAAGCGTGTAACACCAACGACAAAAATACCCAACACGTCCGGTATACAGTCACATGGGATGTTGACTTTTAATCCACGCCCACTGTAGCGCTTCAGTGGCGGCATAGCCTTTCACACAGGAGTTGAGACGGTTCAGTGCCGTCTCTGAACCACCTCGCGAGGTGGTTCAGAGATGGCATACAATATGACGGCTCTGCTCTGTATAGGCAATTCACACAGACCAAAATGCTGCATCAGTGCCGGGTCTGAGCCGTCATAACTTGTCTGTGTGAAATGGATAATAGAAGTGTCCCTCCGTCTGTATGTCACACTTACATTTTTAATATATGATACCATCATACCACACCTCTTTCACTAACCTAATGACATCTATGTCTTATATACCACTTATTACATTTTTATTAGACTAAATGTTTTTCTTCACTGTTCTGTACATACTGTTGATGTATGTTACTGATATACTTGTTCTTGGGGCAAATCTGCAGCCCTCCCTTTGCTAATTTGAAGAAGAGAAAATATTATCTCCTTCTAACATCAGCTCTTCATTTCCCTTCCAGGGAGCCGCTGCTCCTCCATAACTTGGCATTGGTTGACTGTTGCGGTGTTCTCAAAATATTAACAGATTAAGGCTAGATTTCATTAAGGTGTTACACAACACCTTGAAAAGTTTGCAAGTTGTCTGTATCATAGCGTTGTATAAAAAAAAATCCCCAGTTTATTTACCTATGATGTGTGAATAACAAAAATATCAAAACTATTGTTAATATGTTGAAAAATAAATGTCTGTGATTTGGACAACACGGGCTACAGTAATGTGTAAACACTGCAGGGGGTTCTGTAACACTTTAAGTTATTTTCTAAAATTGAGAATTTTCTTAGATTTAACTCCCAAGAGTAAAATGATCAGTACCAAAGCTTTTTAATACATTTCCCCTTAATTGCGTAACTTAGAATGAGTTCCAGTTTTGTGTTAAAATGGAAATGGAATGGTTATTTTTAGTAAAATAGGCCATGCCAGATCTAAAGCTCAGTGCTTTTTAATATAACAGACATTTTTTATCAAGATAAAAACTTTTATACAGACATTTAAAAACTGACAAGAACACTTGTTCAGCAGACACCCAGTCTTTCCCTCTATCTCTCAGAATTTCAGGTCAGAATAATTACGAATACTGGCCTAACAGAAGTAAAACAAACAAAAAACTATTACAATTAGGCTAAATAATGTTGTTGTTCACAGTCAAACAATCTGTGTATGCTCAAGTCTGTTAACCTCCTTTTTAGCATTAACAGGTATATATCTTAGATCTAGATAATGTAAAGGATACACTAAACAACAATGCAGCAAGAAGTCATATGTAAACAGTCTTGTTTATTAGTGTTTTCTCAAAATTATGTACTGTATTGTCAGGATGTGAGTATTGCAGGAATGATATACTGTTATTTATAATGGGAACGTTCCTGTTTATTATTTATTAAAAAAAAGAAAACAGTAGGGTTTGTCTCTGCTACCAGCAATGGTACTGGGGATGCTGGAATTGTAACACACAGTCCCAATAGCCCAGGCATGGCTTGAAGTGGTGATGCAGTGCAAGCGCTCCAGTGTAGGGACGGGTTGTGGTAATGTGCAGAAGTGGTGGTGCTCCGGGAAGTGTTTGCTGGCTCTGTGTCTTCAGCTCCCAGCTTGCTACTCATCTGCAACAAATAAACAAAACAAAAGCACTCCTCCCTATTATCAATCGCCACACGCAACACAGCTGATCACAATAGAGTTGTTCAGCAGACTTACAGCTTAGGCCTTTTTACAAGATGGCTGACTTCCAGTTCCGTCCTACCATCGAGTCGGCCCATATCTGTGAAGCAGTACCACCAACCTTACTTCGCGCCCTTCCTGGTAGGGAGGTAGATTTGCAACTCAGATTCCTTCTTAAGCCTGGACTTTAGAGGCTACCGGCTTTACCCGACCATTACCCATGATGTAGCCATCATAGTGGGTCTGTTTCTTGCCAAATGCACATTTACCCAGATTAGCTGTTAGCCTCACTTCCCTCAGACTGTAGGATGGCCAAAAGTCTAACAAGATGATCTTTCCAGGTAAAGCTAAAAACCACCACATCATCAATATTGGCGGCTGCATACTTCCAATGGGGGTATAGGACCTGGTCCATCAGTCTCTGGAAGGTCGCTGGGGCTCCATGCAATCTGAACAGCATGGTCTGGAAATGGAACAGCCCATCTGGGGTAGAGAAAGCAGTTTTCTCTCATGAGTTGTGAGTTAGTGGAATCTGCCAGTATCCCTTCGTCAGATCCAAAGTCAAGATAAACCAACCCATCCCTAGTCGGGCATAGGGTATGCATCGAACGTGGAGATCGCATTCACCTTACGAAAATCCACACAGAAACGAGTAGTGCCGTCCTTCTTAGGAACCATTACTAGAGGACTGCACCACTCGCTCCAGGAAGGCTGAATGACAAGCATTGCGCCCACCTCCTTGTGGACTGCATCCCAGCGACTTTCTGGGATCTGCTACGTTGACACTTGGCGGAGTTACAGTAGCATGTTCGATAACATAAGTTCTACCGGGTACATCACCAAACCCTTTCACCAATTCTTGCAGCTCCTGTTTTTGACCAGGAAGTAACAGTTTTTCCATGGGAATGCTACTTACCCTAAGTGGATCAACACCAGGGCCAAAATCCTCTTCCGGTTTGTCCGTAGCTGTGAACAGGGCCTCTCGTTCTTTCCAGGGTTTTAACAAATTGATTTGGTAAATTTGTTAATTTTGGTTATCAGGTTGTCTAATTTCCTTTACCAATTGCCCGAGTCACCTCATAAGGCCCCTGCCACTTAGCAAATAACTTAGATTCCGATGTGGGAAGTAGCGACAGCACTTTGTCTCCAGGTCGAAAGGTCAGAATTCTCGCTTTTTTGTTGTACTGTTGCTTCTGGTGATGCTGAGCCAGTTTTAAATTATCTTGTGCCAAATGACCAACCAATCCCAGTCTCTCAAAATGTAGTGCATGTTTCACTACATGTTTTGAATTATTAGTTTGGTTTTCCCACCTCTGTCTTACGAGATCGAGGATACCTCGGGGGTCAGTAGCGGCTCCTGACTTTAATAAGTGGGGAGGTGTGGCGGGGGTGCCCCGCCCCTGTGCGTATTGTTGTGTTTTATGTTGTATGTGGCGTGTTAATGTTGTCTGTTATATGTATTATTGTAGTGTTGCACAGAGTGTGGGCTATGTAGCACAGGTGATCTTAAAATGTAGGATTTGTATTTAGGCACGGGGATTGCAATCACTCCATGTGCATATTAAAGTAGGTATTAGTATGGAAGCACGGAGAGCACAATTAGTTCACGTGCAGATGTATCGAGATTCCAATTGAATGATTGATTAGCAATCGAGTCTTGGTACAGCTGCATAAAAGATGCAGTGTTTCACTCACTCGGGGTCGGGTGTTCAGGGTGAAAGAGCAGGAGAGAGAGAAGGAGAATAAAATCGAGAATTAAAATAACAATTCCTACTCGTACTGACATAGCTCAGCACGATACTGGTTTGTTTAGTGTTCTCCTCCCTGCCCAGGTTGATTGCGTCAGGTGGGAGCAATCAGACAATTAATTATCCAATTAAACACTCAGCCACCTGGCATAAAAGGAGGCCTCAGCCTCCCAGGGAGAGTTCTAGAAGGAGAAGAAGTAAGAGTGTTTTGTTTGTGCTGTTCTTTTTATTTTTGGAAACCAGTGAAGGCAATGCCCAGCCTGGAAGCTGTATTTTTGTAAGTTTTGTTTTGTACTTATTGTCTGAGTGTTTGAAACCTTTTTGTTTGGCCCTCGTGCCGGTTTATTTTGTATTTTTTGGTGAATTAAAAGTTTTATTTTGAACTTTCACACTGTCTCTGAGTCTCAGCCTCTGTCATCCTGTCACAAGGCTAAACAACAAAATCTGCTTTATATATACAGTACTGTGCAAAAGTTTTAGGCAGGTGTGAAAAAATGCTGTAAAGTAAGAATGCTTTCAAAAATAGACATGTTAATAGATTAGATTATATTTATCAATTAACTAAATGCAAAGTGAGTGAACAGAAGAAAAATCTAAATCAAATCCATATTTGGTGTGACCACCCTTTGCCTTCAAAACAGCATCAGTTCTTCTAGGTACACTTGCACAAAGTCAGGGATTTTGTAGGCATATAGTCAGGTGTATGATTAAACAATTATACCAAACAGGTGCTAATGATCATCAATTCAATATGTAGGTTGAAACACAATCATTAACTGAAACAGAAACAGCTGTGTAGGAGGAATAAAACTGGGTGAGGAACAGCCAAACTCAGCTAACAAGGTGAGGTTGCTGAAGACAGTTTACTGTCAAAAGTCATACACCATGGCAAGACTGAGCACAGCAACAAGACACAAGGTAGTTATACTGCATCAGCAAGGTCTCTCCCAGGCAGAAATTTCAAGGCAGACAGGGGTTTCCAGATGTGCTGTCCAAGCTCTTTTGAAGAAGCACAAAGAAATGGGCAACGTTGAGGACCGTAGACGCTGTGGTCTGCCAAGGAAACTTACTGCAGCAGATGAAAGACACATCATGCTTACTTCCCTTCGCAATCGGAAGATGTCCAGCAGTGCCATCAGCTCAGAATTGGCAGAAAACAGTGGGACCCTGGTACACCCATCTACTGTCCGGAGAAGTCTGGTCAGAAGTGGCCTTCATGGAAGACTTGCGGCCAAAAAGCCATACCTCCGGCGTGGAAACAAGGCCAAGCGACTCAACTATGCACGAAAACACAGGAACTGGGGTGCAGAAAAATGGCAGCAGGTGCTCTGGACTGATGAGTCAAAATTTGAAATATTTGGCTGTAGCAGAAGGCAGTTTGTTCGCCGAAGGGCTGGAGAGCATACACGAATGAGTGTCTACAGGCAACAGTGAAGCATGGTGGAGGTTCCTTGCAAGTTTGGGGCTGCATTTCTGCAAATGGAGTTGGGGATTTGGTCAGAATTAATGGTCTCCTCAATGCTGAGAAGTACAGGCAGATACTTATCCATCATGCAATACCATCAGGGAGGCATCTGATTGGCCCCAAATTTATTCTGCAGCATGACAACGACCCCAAACATACAGCGAAAGTCATTAAGAACTATCTTCAGCGTAAAGAAGAACAAGGAGTCCTGGAAGTGATGGTATGGCCCCCACAGAGCCCTGATCTCAACATCATCGAGTCTGTCTGGGATTACATGAAGAGAGAGAAGCAACTGAGGCTGCCTAAATCCACAGAAGAACTGTGGTTAGTTCTCCAAGATGTTTGGGGCAACCTCCCTGCCGAGTTCCTTCAAAAACTGTGTGCAAGTGTACCTAGAATAATTGATGCTTGATGCTGTTTTGAAGGCAAAGGGTGGTCACACCAAATATGGATTTAATTTAGATTTTTCTTCTGTTCACTCACTTTGCATTTAGTTAATTGATAAATATAATCTATTAACATGTCTATTTTTGAAAGCATTCTTACTTTACAGCATTTTTTCACACCTGCCTAAAACTTTTGCACAGTACTGTATATAGTTGTAGTCAAAAGCTTACATACCCCAATGGAAATGTATAATTTCTAGAAATGTCTCGAAAACAAAGAATTTTAGGAAAAATCTTTTGTAGCAAAAGTTTTGCTTTTGTGGATGAGGAAAAAAAGTTACATGAAATAGACGTCTACAAATATTTATTTCAGCATTTTTTTTTTTTTGCAAAACTCAAGAAATGCTTATTCAAAAGTATTCATACCCTTTGATGCTATGAAAGTATTGTCTGCAAGGTGCTAGAAATTTCAATATGATAATGAAGAACCTAATTCTAGAAAAGTCTAGGAAATGTTGGATTTTAGATGAACATTCTTAGAGAGTATAAAAGGGTTAGGCAGAGGATCATTGCTGTCATTACCAATAAGTCAATATGGGGTGTTTATTACATAGCTTATATTGTTCTTATACAGTTCTACGGTTATGTACCAATACAGCGCTGTGAACACCGTTTATATTCTGCACGCGTAAGGATAGTTCATACACCACAGGGTGCTCCGTCAGCCCCTTTCAGACTCACTTATATGTGTTTGTGGGTTGCACTGAGCTCCCTATGAGATTTGGATACAAACAAGCCTAGCATAAAACTAATTTGATACAAATCATATGCAAAGTTTGAAATAGTTGAGGTTGCAAGATGATATTTCCTAACTTTTACTTTATTTTCAATTTACACATTTTTTCAATACCATAATAATAATGAGGAAGCTTCTTCGCATTGAATTGGATAACCTATGTGAACACTTTATGTAGGCTTTTGTCTTTGCTGATCATAGCTGGGCATGAGGCTTGTTAAACTGTGCATGCCTTTATTGCCTGTACCATACGACAGAAATCACATGCGACTGATAATTAAATCTCACTGTTAATGATGATTTTAATTAACATTCAAACATCTGTGAGAACATAGAACACAAAATGATGTAATATGGATCACAAGCTTCAGTCCCAGGCAGTAAAGTACAAAAGCATTAGCAAGTGCATAATTATTATTATTTGTTTATTTAGCAGACGCCTTTATCCAAGGCGACTTACAGAGACTAGGTTGTGTGAACTATGCATCAGCTGCAGGGTCACTTACAACTACGTCTCACCCAAAAGACGGAGCACAAGGAGGTTAAGTGACTTGCTCAGTGTCACACAATGAGTCAGTGGCTGAGGTGGGATTTGAACCGGCAACCTCCTGGTTACAATCCCTTTTCTTTAACCACTGGACCACACAGCCTCCTGTGTTAATCGTTCAGTGGTTTTGTTAGTTTAACAGAAAGTCCAGTAGTTAATCAATACAATATACAATAGCAGCAAAATTGTATAAGAAGTGACAAAAATACTGTCACATATTTTTACAGATTGTGTTAAGCAAAAGAAAGTGCCAAACGACTGGAACAACGCATCGTGATTTTACATAAGGAGATAAAGAAGACCTCAAGAACTACAGACATATTAGCTTACTTCCTATAATCTACAAGTGATTCAAACCAGCAACGAGTACGAACTACCACTTTGCTTGGGATTCATCAACTATGAAAAAGCCTTTGACTGTTTACACAAGATCTGTAATAAGCTCTCTGAAAAAACAAGGAATTGAGAAAACGTACAGAGACTTGATCAGCACCATATACAAGAATGCAACATCCACAGTAAGACTCCATAAAAACAGTAACAAAATCAAGATTAAAAAAGGAGTTTGTCAAGGAGATACAATTTCAATGTCATGGCCACCCTAGAAGACATTTTCAGAACACTGGATTGGGAAAATAGGAGGCTGAAGATCAATGGAGCCTACTTGAATCACCTACGATTTGCTGATGACATCCTCATATTTACAACTTGCCCAGAAGAATTACAAACAAGAATACAAGAATGTAGTAGGCCTAGGGACGGATCTTACAGAGGGCGTGGGGCATTTGGTATTGTACATTAGCAGGAAGCTGCTTGTTTGAGAGACTGTAATCAAGAAATAAATGCCTAAAAGCAAGCGTCTGTGCACCTCTCTTCTTGTGTGTGTGGACCCGTCCGCCCGCATGCAGTTTTTGTAAAATGTCCCAAACAAACGGCGACCTCGTGGGGGCCCTATGCTAGGGTGACCAGATGTCCCGGTCTAGCCGGGACAGTCCCAGTTTTCCATCAAAGGTCCTAGTGTCCTGACATTTTTCTCAAAATCTTAAAAATGTCCTGGTTTTCAGCCACTTCCTATCGCGTGACACACTCCAAATACCATTTGTCAAAATAACGTTAAAAACGCTTCCTATATGACTTAATTTATGGCATCTGTAGTGAAAACAAAACAAAATAAAAAAGGTACTAGGTTAATCAAGAACATTATTTTTATTAAGAGATTAACACAGACATACATACTTATTCCTCAGGGCACCATGCATTTTCATTTAGTTTATATTCAATAATAATCTACAATTATGTGCAATACGGTAATTTCGTAGCTGTTCAGTTCTGGCGGGAATTAGCACAGACACTATAGGCAGAGCAGCGTGAGGTTGCAAGCATCCAAATCCACCAACGTCAATAAATAGTGCCATCCTGACGCAGTGAGTAAAAAAAGAAAGAAAAATGCCAAAACGTAAATTTATTTTTAACTACGATCTACAGAATTAATTATTATTATTATTATTATTATTATTATTATTATTATTATTATTATTAGTATATAATAATAATAATAATAAATAATAATAATAATAATAATAAAAAGTAGCAATACATATATAACACAATATGGCAAGTTAAACTAATTAGCCACAAATTATACACCTGGAAGTGCATAATAAGTCAGAGGATGGCTATTTAAATAACCATTAAATCGCCTATATTATTATTATTTGTTTATTTAGCAGACACCTTTATCCAAGGTGACTTACAGAGACTAGGGTGTGTGAACTATGCATCAGCTGCAGCGTCACTTACAACTACGTCTCACCCAAAAGACAGAGCACAAGGAGGTTAAGTGACTTGCTCAGTGTCACACAATGTATTTCCTGCTCAGGCTGTATTTCCTCTAATGTCACAGGAAATTTAGTTCTAATACATGGTAAAATGGATTCCGTAGCATACCAAAAGATATTGGCCAATCATCTGAAACCCTCCGCTACAAAACTTGGTTTAAAGTGCAACTGAACTTTCCAACACAACAACAATCCAAAGCACACATCGTTTTGCATTGAAGAATGGTAAAAAAATCACTAAAGAATCATGCCAAAAGCTCATTCACAAATATTCTAATCATTTAAAAGAGGTTATTATTGCTAAAGGTGCCTCAACTAGCTATTAATTTAATTTTCCTTGTCAGTGTATGAATATTTTTTGAGTTTTGCAAAAAAAATTGCGGAAATAAATAATTGTAGACATCTATTTCTTGTAACTTTTTTTCCTCATCCACAAAAGCAAAACTTTGTGTTCAAGAAATTTTTAAAAATTATACATTTTCATTGGGGTATGTAAACTTTTGACTACAACTGTATGTATACTGTATATATGTGTGTGTGTGTACCTTTTATTATACGCAATAAAACATTGCATCTTTCAAAAGGTACTTTATAATTTAATAAGAAATCTAATACAGTAGTATAGTATACGCAGCACATAAGGCAAGCAACTGAATATAACAAAAACATTGTGGACTTACTTGATTGATGAATCCTGAATGATGTCATTTGTAGAAAAAATATTTTTACAGCTCGTGGAAGAGCCGGCTTGAAAAACCAAACTGCAAATACTCGCAGTCAACCATTTCATTTTTTTGTACCATGAGGAATTAAAAAGGAAATTTTGTTTTGGTCCTTCCTTGTTATTTTTTATTCTTATTTTTTCCTCAATTGAAAGCAAGGAAAATTGTGTATAAATTAATAAAACAATATAGTACGTACTGTATATGGAAATCAAAACCAGGGGGTAGCCACACGTGACCCATAACCTGCCTGGCAACAGACACGTCAAGATGAAGTCTAATTATGAGTGGTAGAGGCTAGCCACAAGCTTGCATCGTGTAACCAATACAAATACAGTAAAACTTAACAGACAGAGGGTGATTGCTGGTGGAATACACACAGAATCCCACCCATTTGGAGGCTACATGTTAGCCAATAACAATACAGTAGACCTTGGAAAGCATGACATAAGCTTTTTTTATTTTTTCAAAATTACACGTAAGCTTAGCTTCTGTAGCCTCATATGACAAGCTGCCGCTGCTCGGGGTTGTCTGCCTTACAGTAACTCAAAGGGAGAAAAACCCTGTTGAGTTCTGCGGCACCTCTCTCACTGCAAAAAGGAGATAGGGAAGAATTTTCACCCAATTATTCTGCATCTGTTTGCGGATGATTAACGGAGGTCCTAATAGAACGGATATTTTACAATTTATACGTTTGATTTAGACAGTTTGACATAAAGTTAGTTCCTTGATCAGGTAGAATCTCTTTGGGGGTCCCTCCTCTAGATACTATCTGCACTAACTCTTGGGAGATTGCTGATGCACAAGTCAGGGGCGCAGTGGACCCACTTTGTCCATCTCAATTCTTTCAAAAGGGGTTCCAATCAGGAACAATGGGACCAGTGGGCCTGGGCGAATCTGCCCTAGTGCTTCTTGTTGGGACTCCGGCCACTCCGCTACATATTTCCTCACGTCCTCAAAAATTCCCATCCAATAAAACCGGGCCAACATTCGATCCAAATACTTTCCATAACCCAAGTGTCCAGAAAAAGGAATATCATGAGCCAACCACATGACCTCAGGCTGGAAAGACTTCAGAACCTATAATTAGGTTACAGGTTGTCCTGTGCCTGGGGCTTGGGATACATATATATGCCTTGTTACAATGAAATGAGGGAATGTGAGTGATCGGCTGCCTTCATCTTCCTTCCCCTCAATAACTGAACATGCCCCCAAATGCTCACCAGATTATTATTCTACTCCAGGTCAACATTCCGGTCCCAGAACTTTGGTATATTGAGCAGGGCTGTAGCAGCTTGTGCACTAGGGGTCTCGTAACCCCTCCCCCCGACCCAGGCCTGTGTTTCTGCTCCCACCACATGGTTGAACTGTTCAATTGCTACCAGTTCAACCACCTCATCGACATTTCTTGTGGTGGGGCAGAGCCACTGGGTCAGTTAACTCCAGAGGGGCCCTGGTACTCCCGGAACCAGCGGTGATAGGTCTCTCCGGTGATGTTTAGCCACTTGAAGATTGCTTGCTTGACCAGGTCGGAATCCAAGGCAGCCTCATCTGCCATGGCTCAGTAGGCCGCCTGTGCTTCTCCGATCAAGCAGGGGCAAGGCCATCTTGCCACTATTGCCACACACTCAAGCGTGATGAGGTAGGCCATGGGATCATCCTCCAGCGTCATTTTCTTTAGCAACAGCTTGGGGGATACCAAGGATGGTACCCACAACGTCACCGCCAGGTCCCCCAATCGGCCAGATGTGCACAGCTCCCCTATCCTCTCAACAAGGGGGGTGAACCACTGTGCCAGCTCCTCCTGCTGCTGCGCTTCCCTGGCTTCTCTCCTCCTCTCCTCCTCGTTCCTCCGCTGGTCCAGGGCTTCCAGCATTGCTGCAATCACATTGGGGTCCATACTCCAGTCCACAGAATCCCACAAAGACAACACGTCAGGATGTGAGTAGTGCAGGAATGATATACTGTCCAAACAGTGTGTTATTTACAATGGGAATGGTCCTGTTTATTATTTATAAACACAAAAAGAAAACAGTAGGGTTCGCCGCTCCAAATAAAAGGGTAAACCAAAAAGTAACACACAGTCCCAGTAGCCCAGACACGGCTTGAAGTGGAGATGCAGTGCAGGTGCTCCAGGGCTCCCAGCTTGCTACTCGTCTCCAACAAATAAACAAAGCAAAAGCACAGCGCTCCCGTGCGTTCGTGTTTCAGCGTAAGGGCCTGTACTCACGTAGCTGCATCCCCTTTGTACTGCTAAACTCCTCCCTGTGATCAGTGTGGCCCACATTCTATCCAATCGCCACTTGCAACACAGCTGATCACAATAGTGTCGTTCAGCAGTCCTACTGCTTCGGCCTTTTCCCAACATGTCCAGCTTCCGGTTCCATCCTACCATCGAGTCAGCCCATCCCTGTGAAGGAGTACCACCAACCTTACAACCTTACTTAGCGCCCTTCCTGGACGGGAGGTAGATTTGCAGCTTAGATTCTTTTTCTCCCGTTCACAGGTATGCTTAAAAAATGTGACAGGCTGTGATATTCATTGAATATGTGACGGGCTGTGATATTCATTGAAAAGCCCATCCATTTCATTGTTAAAACACTGGAGAACAACACTGTGTGCTCTTCATAATAAGCTCTTGTGACAGAGAGTGAATGAATCCTAGTCAACAATCTCCCTCCTGACCTGTGAGGGCGCTGTATAACAGGAACAGAGTGTCTCGTACTGGATGGTCTGGCAGGTCATTCCAGGGTCAGTCGGAAGCCAGCCTTCCAGGAAGGGGTGGAGTCACAATGCCAGAAGTCATCACCTTAATGCAATACGCGATGTGTCAGTCATAGATTGGAGGAGACGTCACTGAACTACCTATCGCAGGGGGCGTGATTAAGGGTATAATTGGGCATGTGACGATGTAATATGTTCCTTTGATGTGGTTATGATAAAGACCGAGAAAGGAAACAGACTGTGAAAAGCGTATTGTGAGTGTTAAGTGTTTTGTTTGTTTGTCGAAACTAGCTGTCTGTGTTTGTCATTGTCAGACGGATAACACGAACCAGGAGCTGTCGCTACAGGCCAGCTGTTTGCGGACGTTACAAATCACTACTGTCACTATACTTGCCTTGCACCGCACCTGCACTAGATCATTCACTATCAGGAGAAATTACCGTGTCTGTGTTGTGTGTTGTTCTTTGTATTATTATTTCGGGACTGAACCCCTTGGTTTAAATGCTGACAATACATCTCGTTGTGTAGAGCCAGTATTATTTTGCAAAACGTGAAAACAGACAATAAAGAACTGTTTTGAACCGTGAACTTTGTGCCTGTCGTTGTTGAAGCATGCTTCACCTGTACACCTGCGCACTACAAACCACTTGATCACAGCCCTTTACATACTTTTACTCCTCCATATTGTCATAGTATATGTTTATTGTACTTTACTGGGTTGTTACTTTCAGTGTTGCCTGTGTTTGACTGAAATTAAACGTCACATTTTCTAGCACTTAAGGTAGTGCTGGGACAAATATTCAAATATAAGCTGCTTGAAATGTATTTGGTGACAAAAATGACAATTTACATATTCGTTCATATAGCAGAATTGTATCACAAAGATAATATGAAAAGGAAACCAATGCATGAATGAAATCAATAGCAGGCATTCTACTGTACACAAGAATGTTTCTCTCCTTTCTTCTTTAGGTTTATTTTATTACTGACAGACTTGTTTTGTAGTGTAAAATGGTATGTTTTATACTTTTGTGTTACAGCTGATTTAATATTAATATTTGAGTATTCATTATTTATTTTAAAGAACATTCCAACATGAAACTTAAGGTGCAGTGCCCCATAAAGGTTTAAAAATAGTTTAATTAAAGGATTCATTTGGAATGGATGTTATGTTATGCAATCACGGTTAATGTGAGAGTTGTTAAAGGTTATCAAAATCATCATGTGGAAAACATGCCCTTATTAAATTATGATTTTCCTTCCTGGACTCTAATTTAGCTTGTGACATTCATAACCTTCTACTGCTGCAGTAGTAACAGGGTTGTGACTGTCATACTATACATAGTTATAGTGGCAATTAGGGTTCAAAGGGCATGGAATCTTGTAGCGATAACAACCTTTAGAGAATGTACAGTAAACAAGGACTGTCTTCTGATGAAACATATGGCCATATTTTCAAACAGTTTACTCCAGTCTTTAATTAACTCCTACTTTTAGAAGGATGAAAATTCAACAATAATATACAAAGCTGAGAAACTTCAGTTGAGAACTTCAGTTACATTGCTTAAATGTTTGATACTTGTTTTGTCAATCGATGTATTCTCCTATCAAAAAGTTTAGTGTGGCTCCCAAGTGGTGCATCCGGTAAAAGCCCCCTATAGCCTGGACATCACCGGTTCGTGTTCCAGCTATTCCACGGCAGCTCCCAGTGCTTGGCGCACAATTGGCCGAGCACTGCCGGGGGGGGTGGGGGAGGGGCTTAGGTCAGCCAGGGTGTCCTCGGCTCACCGTGCACCAGCGACCTCTGTAGTCTGGCCGGGCGCCTTCAGGCTTGCCTGTAAGCTGCCCAGAGCTGCGTTGTCCTCCGATGCTGTAGCTCTGAGGTGGCTGCATGGTGGGTCTGCAGTATGAAAAGAAGTGGTCGGCTGACGGCACACGCTTCGGAGGACAGCGTGTGTTTGTCTTCTCCGCTCCCGAGTCAGCACAGGGGTGGTAGCGGTCAGCTGAGCCTAAACATAATTGGCTATTCTAAATTGGGAGAAAATTATAAAAAAAAACAATTGGCGACTACTAAATAAAATTTTTTAAAAAAAGTTTTATATATAGAAATCAAATCTATGGAACAATGCTGTAAAAACAAAAATTATATTTGAATATGCAATTTAACTATTATGGGACTGTAAGCGGTAAGGGACAGACCAGGTAATAAAACAAATAAAACACATGAAATCCAGGGTCTTGGACAAACAAACGTTTGGTACTTTATTTAGGTTAGGATATTTACAATATTTACAGTGAATAATACTGGTTCCAGTGGGAGAGAGATTCAGCACACAACGAGTTAACGTCCACAAAGCGTTGCGTTGAAGAGAACCGTCCCCAGCCACACAGCTTTCTATCTGGATCCCATCGTACACCAAGCCCTTATTTCAGTCCTTGGTCACAAGGTTTCCTCCTTAGAGACATGAGTCATAGAGAATAGCAAAGAGGGATTTCCACAGTTGTATGCTGTTTGTTGTAGCGGTTCCCCTCACAGTCTCTCTCCAGCCACGTGCACAGTTCCCTATGTACTCCAGGCCCCATCCTATCAATCTCACAATAGCCAACCCTTATTAATTGGCTCATTGTTTAATTGGAGTCTTGATAGTTTGGAACTTGAAGCACCTGCTTATGTGTCGTCACCAAGATGACCACCTCAACCTGACAACCTGTCGCCAGTTCCTTCCTGGTGAGGATTGAGAAATTAGCCTCATTAGCACCTCCGTCTGCCGGGAGGCCAAACTTCACCCCCATATTTAACCTTCACCCAGCCACAGGGACACTGCAACATAGGACAGGAGTGACAAGCTTTCACAAACTGAGTGACTTAACACAGTGTTCTTTAAACTCTGTCTGTAAAAACAAAAAGTTTAACCATTTAAAAAACGAAATACTATACCACAAAATGTCATAACTTCAATGAAGACATTATCCAAGATGTTTGTCTAATTGACATAGCTTTATATAGTTTTATGATTTACCTTGCGTTTCTAAAGGTAAGGGTGATGTATAGAATAGGTATATAAGTGGCACCAGCAGTGACAAGCTTCTCAAACACCCCAACAAGGACCGCCCTGTTGGGTGTAGTTAGATAGCAATTCAGTTGACATGCACATTTGCAGAAGTCATTGTCTTTTCTGTGAGACTGCTGAAAGATGAATGCCTGTTGTGACTTTGGTTTCTGTCCCAATGACTAGGCTAAGACCACCAAACCTAATTTATTATTATTATTATTATTATTATTATTATGTAGTCATGGTAGTGGTAGTAGTATTAGTGTTATACTGTATGGAATTCCAGTTTATTTTTGCTGTTTTTATCATGCTATTTTTAAATTCTTAATGTAAAACATATTGAAGTTTTCATAAGTTCAAACATAACTTTGAAAAAGAAAGACAAACATAGGAACCAGTTTTACAACTAATAATTAGGATCAACTGAGCAAATGTCAAATTTCCTAAGGGGGTTTGTTCTGCCCTTGAGTCTCTGCATTCTGTCAAATGATTAGTCTTCACTGGAATGCCGAATAAAACCAAGCATTAAGGCCCTGCAGTAAGCTACATGCTGGTAACTTATTTTCAAAATTACATTCTGCTAGAAATGTGTTTTGCCAGTTGAGTTTTTTAATTATAATATTGCACATCTGAGGAAAACAAACAATTTCAATTCCCTTAAGATGGTTTTAATCAGCAAACATTCACAATGGGCAGTTTTTAATAAGTAGTATATTTATAATGTTGGAGAAAAGCTCCTTTACTGGCAGCCTTGAAAGTGATCTGTAGAGATATGGTTAGCCAGTAGTTATGCTGTTTCCTGGACAATTCCATGAAACTGCTCTATTCACATAAAGTGGGAAACCATTGCTGTAAGAATGCATGTCTGAAGCTCTTGAAAATTACAGGTGTTTGAAAACTATAGTGGGGTGTTTCTGTCAGGTCTGTCTTGATCATTATTAACAGTTTGTTGTACTTTTGTACAAACCTTCTGATTTTGAGTCCATTTGAACACAGTGAACAAATGCAAGTAGAAAGAGCAACTGAATGCATGGCTAATTATGTTGTAGAGGTGTACATTTGAAATTAAATCAGTGTTCATTGTTGAGTTGCCATATTTGGTACAGTCAGAAAATGTTTAAAAGCACAGCTTAGTTTACTGCAGTTTGTGTACAAGTTTACAAACATTTGTCAGTGTGGGAGGCCTGTGTTTTTTCATCTAGCCTGAGAAATAAAACTCTTCAGTGCAGTGTTTAGTGCAGTGTAGTCTCGCCTTGCACCCTGTGTATGCCGGGTTAGGCTCCGGCTCACTGCGACCCTGTAAAGGAGTAAGCGGTTAATGATAATGGATGGATGGAAGTATGTTAAATGTTACCAGGCTTTTTGTACTGAAATGAAAGACAATTTGACCATCAAATGTTGAAAGTATAGCACACATGTTTTTTTGTTGAGTAAAACCTGAACAGGTTACCAGTAATTAGAAAGTTACAGTGAAAGTGTCTTCACATAGACTTATTTTTTATTATTATTATTTATTTCTTGGCAGATGCCCTTATCCAGGGCGACTTACTAGATATCACATTATTTTTACATACAATTACCCATTTATACAGTTGGGTTTTTACTGGAGCAATCTAGGTAAAGTACCTTGCTCAAGGGTACAGCAGCAGTGTCCTCCACCTGGGATTGAACCCACGACCCTCCAGCCAAGAGTGCAGAGCCCTAACCACTACTCCACACTGCTGCCCCAGTGTGCCCCAGTTATTGAACCAGCTTAACCAGATTTTCAACATAATTGCTCTTGAACCAGCTGGACAAGTTGAAAACTCACACGACCAGCTCTGCCCAGCCAAAAACTATTGCTAGGGTTTCCAACAGCTGTCGTTTGAACTCACTGGTCTCTGACACACTGCAGTAGTATGATTCCCTGTGTGCAAGTGCCTTCTCACAAGCGGCACCTCTTCTTCTCAGCCTTCAACACAGCAAGATGGGAGCGCCTGCAGCGGGACAAGGAGGAGCTGGAGAAGAGGTTTGAGAGGGAGGTGCGGCGGCTCCAACAGCAGCAGCAGGCCGAGCTGCTGGCCCTGGAGGACAAGCTGAAGTCACACTACGCTGAGCAGCAGGAGAGGCTGCAGGAGGAGCACCTCACACACCTGGAGAGGATCAGGTCTCAGCACCAGGATCAGGTGAGTTCGAGAAAGAAAGCTGCCTCTTGCTCAAATCCTGCTCCCTCTCACTTACATTGAGAAACAAAATATAAATTTACATGTACTTATAAGGTTATAAGGTTGCTAAGGAACTAAACAGAGGTGCAGAAAAGGTATTAGTCACAGTGAGAATAGAGGTAGAGTTGCCACAATTTCCACTGTGGCCTATGCATGGAGGCAAGGGGTTAAATAACTTTAGAGCTCCTGCATCAACTCAGTTGTTTATTGATTTGATAGAGATAGTGAGATAGATGCTGACCAGATAAGTGTAATACATTGTGTAGCAGCAAAACAGTTGAATGTTATTGTTTCTTTTGCCAGATTGATGATATTAATGCAAACCATGAAGCTGCTGTCCTCGAGATGGAAACCAGTCACACTTCAGCAATTGCAGATCTGAACAATGACCATGAGAATAAACTGACAGGTACTGTGAGCTCAGTGATGTACAAATAAATGTCCATTTATTTCTTGTAAAATGTGAAAGACTGTATTACCCACATTAACACTAAAACTACCGTAAAAGTCTTTTTGACCAATCACAGTTTTTAAATGCATTTTTCTCCACTGATTTAGCAGCTAGGCACCAGTGCTTTTTTGACTTTAACTAAATATATGCATTAAACATCTCAAAAGCATCAGTAGACTCAGGGTTGCAGAAACTTATAGAGATATAATATATTATAGCTAGAACTACCGGACCGCTTGACCGTCATAGTAAAAACGGTGGGTTTGGCTTGGTGCGCGTGATCGAGCTGCTGAACTTGAAAGCTTTGCGTTTATTTTGACTGCATAGCAAGTCTTACAGTACTTTCAGGAGTTATTGGAAGATGAATCTGGACACAAAAATGCTCCAGGCCAAGAGACAGAGATGAAACTTACTGTGATCACAGTGAAGTTACTGATAGTGACAGTGAAAGTGATAACGAAGTTGCAGAAATTTTGGGACAGAGACAAACACAGCCACAGCTTGCATACTCAAGTAAAATTTTTGTTACCACACGGGAGGCAGCAGTTATCTACCTTAGATAGAGGTCGATCAGCGGGCTGTGTATCAACCTGTGGACACTCTAACAGTCTACAAGTACAAACCAAGAATAAATGTAATTTTGCTGAACACGCTTCACCCTTCCGTTGCCATCGGGAATGATGCAAAGAAGATCCCAGAGACTGTACAGTTTTATAATTCCATGAAGTTTGGAGTTCATATAGTAGACCAGACACATAACAGCTGTGCTGTGTGCAATAAGGCAGTGTGTGGCAAGCACTGCACATGTCTGTGTTGCACAAACTAGAATCCACAAGGTACTTTTTTAACATTCCACATTTTGAAGAGTTATACGTTTCCATCTTTTTAACAGTTGTACGTTCCATCTTTTGAACAATCCACGTTTTCAACATCCTTTGAAGAGTAAGTTACATCCTTTGAGCTTTTGAACACTTTTTTAATGTAGTTGTGCATGATTATATTACAAAGCAAATTAAAGTTACGGAATAATAGTGTAGCAAACCAGCTATTGCAAGACTGGAGGCTGAATAGCCAACAGAGTCGAACTCAGGCACAAAATAAAAGACAGGTAAACAGAAAACACTTGTATAAAATAAATCTGGGGCACTGTAATTATCTATGCTCCACAGAGTGTCGTAAGGTCCCACTGCATCTCAAAAGTCGTCTCTAAGCTGCTAAAACCACCCTATTGTATAGCCCAGCATTTGCACACATGTGCAATATTTTACACAATGCAACAATCATAACTCCCCTTCCAACACCACCCCCAAGCCTGGTGTCCAGCACATGCACCACGCAGGCTGCATAAACGTGTCACAAGCATAATCCTGGAGGAAAACAAACAATAACATGAAATGCAACGTTTTTTGCAACCCTCTTCTTCATGCTCAAATATCACAGACAAGATGGGGGAACGTCTGATTATAGCAGTGCAGCAATAGCCTGTTCTTTATGATAAGCAGCGCAAGAAATATCTTGATAAAGAATACAAAGAAATTATGGGAAAATATAAGTGAGGAATTCCAGGTAAGCACTATGTTTGGTATGTTAAAATAAACACACTGTTTTGACTATAATGTAAAATGCCTGTGCTGTCTGAATCATAATCAACTGAGTTAACAGTCACTATACTCAGTCAAAAATTTAAAAAAAAAAACAATGAAAACATAAAATCATATGCAAAGGAACAATACAAACAAATGGCATATTCCAAAATCCATATGAAATATTTTTTTCAGCCAAAGCCGTGGTAACTCACCTTTGGCTCCCTCAACCCATCTCAGCTCAAGACCTCCACCACTCAATCAAATCTGGTTTAACCAATTTATTAAGGACCAGGACCAGACCATTTACTCTTTTCTTTCAGAGCTCAGAACAGCTCATGAACTTGAAAGAAAAAAACTAGAGGAAGACTTTGAAAAGCTGCGACTGTCACTGCAGGTAAGGGCCAGCTAAAGGCTTTCCTGGTTTTACTGGCAAAGAGAAACTTGTACAGCTGTCAAACCCAGTAGTGGTGTATCCAGAATGCTATTCTAACACATGTATCTCCCTGCACCACGTCACTGTTACATGTCCAAAGCTTTTATGTAAGTCACTTGTAAAGTTGATCTTATCTTTTGTGGAATAAGAAAGACTTTTGGGTCCTTTGAGAGAGCGAGGTAACTGTGAATTATATTCATCCACAACTTCAAACACACAGTGTGGCGGTGTGAAAGCTGTGAAATGTAAAGAGTGCCTGTGTGGAAATGTAAGGTTGGCAAGGATGGGGTTAAATCTGTCCCTGCCATCAATCACAAGTGTGGCCATTCCTGTCAGAGGATAGTGTTGTGGCCCCAGATGTTACCGGCAAGAAGCAGAGACTCAGAGACAGAAGCTGCAGTTAAGCGCTTTTGCTCACATTTATTGAACAAACAAGGTGGCCAAAAATAAAAGGTTTAAACAAAAGACTAACTGGCTGTTGGCTGGGCAATTGTCTTCACTACACGTGGGCAACAATATACTACAAAATACACAGTTACAGTTATCTAACTCCCTCTCACCACACAAAGGATTTCTGCTCCTTTTTATACAGATGGCTACTCCCCAATTATCTAATTTGGGAATGGCCACGCCTGTAATTGTTGGCTGAGACCGATTTAACCCCATCCCTGCCAACCTTACATTCCCACACACACACTATTTACATTTTAGGGTTTTTGCCCTGCCAGATTATTATAAAATGTTATAAATTCTTAGATAAAACTATAAGAAATTCAAGAACCTTTCAGCTAATGCATTCATAACACCGATCTACTTGATTCAAGGAAAATGGAATCTTTCTTAAAATGTTTGCATATTCAGCGATCATTGATTTTACTGAATGACAACTTGCCCATAGCTTTCTACTACTATGACCTGTTATATTTGAGAAGGCAATCACGTATAGAGGTCTATTCAATGGATCTAAACAGCAGCGAATCTAAATACCATCTCAATTTAACTCATTAAACCCTCACAAACCTTTCTTTTCAGATTTTCACAGATAGCAATACTGTAATAATAAGAATAATAAGAGACTGACCTAGTGTTTGAGTATCATATCTTTGGGCCCTTTTTTAATCATTTAAACAGGGGCTGCATTTAGATCTACCTAGATCATTTAAACATACCCATACAGGCTATAATTGAGAATGGATGTGGGTCATCTGCTCCCAGTTGTAGCACTGTAGCATTGAGCATTGCTGTACATTAATCTGGATATCATGCAGTGATTCATGGTTTTTATTATATGCCAAGTGTCAATTTGTCTCTGTCCCTGACACTAAGAGATGTTCTATAAATGATAAACACTATAGCCCAATATTCTGTAGGGAAATCAATAATCCACATTTCTATTTCAAACTTTTGTGCTATAGGATTTAGTCTTTTTCTACTGTGTCAGAGTTATCAATTATACAAAACACAATTGACCCCTGGTAATGTGTTGTCACTGTGTTTGTGCTGTGTCATTAGTAAGAAATAAGAAAACTGACTTTCAACAAACAATATCAAAAACTTATGACATGTTAATACCACAAAAACTAAACTGAATAGCAAAGTACTGTGATTTTAGGAGTTAAAATTACTCCCGAACAGGCCGTTGGGTTTAAAACACAACACATTACTTCCCCTAGTTTCCTGCTTTGTTGTATGTATTCCTGCAATATCTTTTTCAACATAATTGCAATTGTTTTGATATTTTTACTAATATATCCCTGGTCATAAATCAGTTTTGATTAGCTATTTTCATTTCACATCAGTAATGTTTCGGGTCTTCTAGTCAAAATGTCTTCTGAATTCATAACATCGGCTGCTAAATTCCAATCTGTTCAATCAGAAACGTTTCATTGGTTCCTGACTCCTCTCCCAAAGTTTAGCATTTTGATTGGTTCATCTGTCCTACCTGCTCGCTCCAACACAGGTTCAGGGTGGTGGGAACAGGTTTATGAATATGCATGACAAGCCCTGGATAATCACAACATCCACTTTACAGACCCCTGGCCTGTTAGAGTGAAGATGTAAGATGTACAGGGGGGTAACTCTAACCATATAAATATTTATGTTTTTACTCTAAATCTGTTGAAATCTGCTATCCATGTAAATGCTGTTGTGTTGAGTTGCTTAGCATGTAGAGTTCTCGCTTAAGGTTTTATCACTGCTTCAAATTCCACCCTTACCCGCCAAAATAATGCATTTATTTATTGCCATTATATGGGGCTTGTCATGCATGCATATTATATTGTATATTTATTTGTAGCCTAAACAGCTAGAAAAAATAAGTCAGATACACCATTCATTTTCATAGTGTACTGTAGTTATTCCACAAATAAGGATAGCTGAAAAATATAATATTCACTCAGGACCACTGAATATTATTATTATTATTATTATTTATTTCTTAGCAGACGCCCTTATCCAGGGCGACTTACAATCGTAAGCAAATACATTTCAAGTGTTACAGTACAAGTAATAATACAATAAGAGCAATATAAAAAAGTTATTCCTGTTTAAATTCAAGATACCCTTTACCCATTGTACTACAGTGTTCAATCATATATCTGCATGTAATGGATAACTGAAAGTCAGGGATATACAGTAGAGTGTAGTATGTATGTAGTTCAGTTGATAGGGTCATACATGGATACAGTTGTTCATTATAAAGTTTTGGTAAAAAATTCCAAATTACCATGATTGAGTTGTGTGTCTTAAGAATGCTTGCTGTGCATTTTACAATTTTGTTACATCCAAAAATAGGTCTGTGACAGAGAGCGAATGAGTCCAAGTCATAAATCTCCCTCCTAACCTGTGAGGGCACTGTATAACAGGAAGAGGGTGCCCCGGACAGCATGAGTTGGCAATTCATTCCAAGGAAAATTGGAAGTTGGCCCTGCAGAAAGGGGGCGGAGTCACAATACCAGAAGTCATCGCCTTAATGCAGACGGCGATGTGGCAATTATGGATTGGAGGAAAAGTGATTGCACGCGCTACCGAAGGGGGCGTGACTTAGGGTATATCAGGGGATGTGGCGAAGCAATCTGTTCCTTTGTTATGGTTGCGAAAGGATCTGTAAAGGAGAAACGTAAACTAACCGTGAGTGTTTTGTGTTGTGTTGTCTGCCTCAGTAAGTATTATCTTTGTCATTCGTAGGCGGCTAAAATATCTGGGAGCTGTCGCTAAAAGCCAGCACCCACCCCGGACCACACTGCACTACTGTTTTCACCATTGTTGTACAATTCACCACTTGCACTAGGTGCACTCACTTTGGGAAATTGTGATCGTGTAGGTGTTTAAAGTGTGTGTTATAATTATAAAGTATTATTTTGGGACTGAACCCCGTGGGTTTTGACTGGGCTTTACACTTTGCTGTCTTTGCTGTCCAGTCTTATTATTTAAGTAACAGTAAAGCTTCTTTTCACCGTTGAACTGTGTTGGGACGTTATTCTATTGCACTGTATCATCACTGCACCTGCCACACATGGTGTCAGAAACAGGATGGACGTCACTACACTATCCACACTACTGGAAGCGCTGGATTGTAAATGGGAAGCAGAGGAGAGGAAGAGAGAGGAGAGGTACATGGCTCTGATTGAGAGGGTCGGCATTAGAGACGCACCCCCACGTACAAGCAGGACCCGTGATGACGCCCCCTAAAGCAAGGGCGCAGAAAATGACGGCGGAGGATGACCCGGAAGGCTATCTGGTGCGCCTTGACGGCGGTCAAGCAGGCCATCCTCCGATGGCTGAACATAACGGGGGAAACTCATCAGGTGCACTTCAGGGAGTACCAGAGACAACAGGATACCCGCCGCAGGGTGGTCGCCCAGCGACTGTGCGACCACATGGCTCACTGGCTCAGTCCCCTCCAGAAAACAGGAGTGCAAATGGACGAGGCCATGGTGATGGAGCAGTTCTGCCATGTGGTCGGCGCCGATACCCAAGCATGGATACAGCGCCACAACCCGGACACCCTGGAGGCTGCAGTCAAACAGGCGGAGGACTATGAGGACTCCCTGATCTCTGCTCGAGTCAGGTTGCTGACCTCTTCCTCACCACAGAGCAGCAGGGGACAGGCTCCACCTCCACCACCACCCCTCCTCGCGCTGGGACTCAGAACTCCCAGACCCCCGACCCCAATGGACCAACCTACTTCCTTACCATGGAGGCAACGGTTGGCCCCCAGCTGGGGTAGATTCGATGCCCCTGACAGATATTTAGCCGCAGCGGCCCCTGCCCCTCCTATCTGTTTTAGGTGCCATGAGCCCGGGCATATCGCCCGACTGTGCCCCTCGGCAATGAAGTCCAATGTGAAGACATGTTATCTGGCATCAGAAGTGGGTAAGAGATGGGGAAATGAACGGGAGGGGCCTTGTATTGTTGATGTGGTAGTTGGTAAAGTGAGTACCCAGGCATTAGTGGACTCAGGGTGTGAGCAGACCTTAATTCAGTCAGCTCTCTTGAGTGGTGTGTCATGGCAGCTATAAGGTCAGGTGGCTATCTCTTGTATCCATGGAGACACGGCGACATACCCCTGTCTTAAAAGCATATGTATCGGTAGGACCGATACAGCGCCACCTCATAGAGGGGGTGGTGGAAAGGCTACCACACCCAGTAATTCTGGGCCGGGACTGGCCAGAGTATAAACAATTAATTAAAAAGGCAGTCCCGACCGTACACGTAAATGTGGCAGAAAAACAAGGGGAAACGATTGGTGAGATTTTCCCCTTACAAGCTGACTTGTTCTCTTCCCTTTTTCATCCTGGAAAAACTAAGAAAGAGAGACGGATTGAGAAATGGGAAGGAGCATTAACCCTTTCCGGTCCATTTATTCAGCGCGTCTCAGGCGCGTCAGGTCCAATTTATTTTCACACGCAGTTTATTTTAGATGCGCTGTTTAAAAATATATTTTTTTCACAGTAAAACAGGTTTAAAAGGCACTGCATATCAACAGGACACTCAGTACTGCATCTCCAGCCCCGCCCCACCCCTTGTTCGCTGTATTTTTCACATAGCTCTTCATAGTCATGCATACTGATAAATCATCTCCTCATCACTTGTTTTATCACCAAACTCTTCAATAATGCGATCCAAGTCATTATTTTATTACTATAACATCTCAAAAAGCTCAGCAAATGTCCATGATATTCTTTGAGCACTGGATGCAGTAGCAGCTATCTTGTTTGTTTATGGCCGTGTTATCTCTGTGGTGTATTGCTCAGATCCGCCCCTTTTTTTTTCGGCTTCTCTCGGCTGCTATCGGTCTCACTCGGCCATTGAATGGTTTTCTCGGCTTTTTCCGGGGAAAAAACAACTAGAGACCTGTGTTTTATGTCTTTTTGATGATGACGGACAGGGTCTGACATTGGACTGGAAAGGGAAAATTGTAATGTCTGACCTGGTCCGACATAGGACCGCAAAGGGTTAATGAGACAAGGCTGGGGTTTGGTGGGACAGAGCTTGACCGGTACCAAATGCCAAACAAAGGGAGTTGGTACGCAATGTGACCAAGAGGGCGAGGTTACTGGGCATCCAGGGCATCGACTACTCCCGCCCCTCTCAATATACCGGACATGTGGGACCAAAGTGTTGCCATAGTGTGGGACCAGCACAACAACCCCACAATTATTATATAGGGTGAACCCTGCCATGGGCACAGGACAGCCTGTAATACAATTAATCCCTTTTCGGGACACCTGGGAGCTGATAAAACTAGGGAACGCATGTTACCCCGGTTTTATTGAGTAGGACTTTATAAGGAAGTGTCGAGATATGTAGCCACATGCCCAGACTGCCAGCGAGTGCGCCCTGTCCCTTTGGTCCCACTGCCAATTATTTCCACTCCCTTTAAACGAATTGCGAATGACATTGTAGGCCCTCTGCTACCTTCTGATTCCAGGTATATGCATATATTAGTAGTGGTAGATTATGCAACGCGATACCCGGAAGCAGTTCCATTGAGGTCTACTTGTGAGTCAGCGATAACCAAGGAATTAGAGCAGATTATCTCTAGAGTAGGGATCCCCAAAGAGATATTAACTGATCATGGAACTCATTTTTTGTCTCAAAGTTTACAGCAAGTATACAAAACACAAAAAATACGTCCCATGCGGACATCTCTTTATCATCCACAGACGGATGGCTTGGTGGAATGTTTTAATCAGACCCTGATGCAGATGCTGAGACGTTTTGTAACTCAAGAGCAAAAACATCGGGCATCGCTTCTTGCCTACCTCCTTTTTGCAGTGAGAGAGGTGCCGCAGAGCTCGACAAGGTTCTCCCCTTCGAGCTGTTGTACGGCCGACAGCCTCGCGGCATCCTCGATCTGGTGAGAGACGGGTGGGAAGAACATAAAACCTTGTCCAAAAATGTAGTGAAGCATATGCTCCTACTGAGAGATCATCTGGATCGGGTCAGTCGATTGGCACAGGACAATCTCAAATCGGCTCAGCACTGGCAACAGCAACAGTACAACCAAAATGCACGCATTCAGACCTTTCAACCAGGAGACAAGGTACTTTTGCTTCTTCCCACTTCGGAATCAAAACTGTGTGCTAAATGGCAGGGGCCATATGAGGTGATTTGGGCTATAGGGAAAGTGAATTATGAAACTAGGCAGCCTGATCGCCACAATGAGCAGGAAATTTGCCATATCAATTTATTGAAACCCTGGCAGACAAGGGAGGCCTTATTGATAGCCCCAGGCGAGACAGAGGATGATTCTGAACCCTGTATAGAGGCCCCTAACACCATAGACATTCCAATAGGGGAACAGTTACTTTTCAGATCAAAAAAGAGATCTGTGTGAGTTAATTGAGGGGTTCAGGGATGTTTTTCTGATGTGCCCAGCAGAACTAACCTTGTTGAGCTTGCCATTATTACTCCCCCAGGTGTCACAGTTCGAGAGAGACCTTACCGGATCCCGGGAAGTCGACGCAGTAGTGTTAGTGAAGAGGTGCGGGCAGTGCTTGAACTTGGGGTGATTGAGCCTTCCAGGAGCGAATGATGCTGACCAATTGTGATAGTCGTCAAAAAGGACGGCACCAATCGCTTCTGTGTAGCTTTCTGGAAGGGCAACACTATTGCCAAGTTCAATGCCTACCCCATGCCTCGGGCCGACGAACTGCTTGATAAGACGAGGTTTATCTCAACTTTGGATCTGACGAAGGGATACTAGCAGATCCCATTAACTGCAGTTCACATATTGTAAATAAAAATGCGATTAAGTATCATTTAATTAAAATGCTATTAATAATTAATGAATCATGCTTGTAGCAGCAGTGTTTAAGTATTTGTAAATATTTTGTCTAATAGTTAAAACGTACAATGTTTATGGGGCTGTCAGGACTTGTTTTCAAAAGATATCAGCACAGACAAACCAATGGAATACCTTGTGTGTGTATGTATGCATGTGTGTGTGTGTGTGTGTATTAATAGAGAGAGAGAATATGTGCATGTCTCAGTCATATGTGGTTTTCACGATCACGCCGTCTTATAGCCAAAATTGTAGATAGTACTGTCATAGCCTTATGTTTTCGGATATTGTCATTGATTTGCCCCATTGCCGCTGTACTTTGTTTCCCTGTTGGCAGAAACCTGAAAACACTTTCCTCTGATATATATATATATATATATATACATTATAATATTAATTCTGACCCATCAATATTCATATCTGAGCCACAAATACTACTGTATCTAAGCTATGAATAGTATGAATCATAGAGCTGTCAAATCTCCTTGACCTATTGGTTATTTATTATGGTGTTCTATCTGTAGGTGGTAATTGCTGATGAGCATAGCTACAGTAGTTCAGCACATGTGACAAACAAGTAATTTTAACCTTGTGTATGACAGGACCAGGTGGACACGCTGACATTTCAGAACTGCACTCTGAGAGACAGAGCTAGGCGGTTTGAGGAGGCACTACGAAGAAGCACAGATGAGCATATTGAGGTAAGAGATTGTGGTAGTCAACTTAACGTTTAATTAAAAGAAACATGTTACACAAAAGATCAAGTTGAGTAAAAGGATTTTCCATAGTTTAGACTTCTGTGAAAGTAACTGTTGTTCCTCCTCAGGATCTTGTCTGCAATGCTCTTTCTTGCTACTACAGTAATTCAGTGTGATATTCTAAATGACATATTTAGTCTATATTATACCTGATAAAGTATGTAAGTATTTTTCTTATACTTTTTTCCCTGATATTTTAAATACAAAGTGAAAAATCAACCGCCCTACTACCAATGTTGACATCTAATTTGAAGCTGATAAATTAGTCTTCTATTTGTAAGTCAGGTTGACATTATTATTATTATTATTATTTATTTCTTAGCAGGCGCCCTTATCCAGGGCGACTTACAGTCGTAAACAAAAATACATTTCAAGAATCACAGTACAAGTACTAATACAATTAAGAGCAAGATCAAATACAATGACTTCGGTTCTAGCAAGCACAAGTATGACAGAATACGATTAAATAATGGAGCAGATAACAGTATCAATGATAGTTACATCAGGATATAATTAAATACAAAAATACTACAGATTAAATAACACTTGTGACAGATTACAGTACTCTAAAGTACAGGATTAAATGCAGTAAAATAGGGAGCAGATAGGAGCAAGTAAAGCACATTTAAGTAAGAGTGATATTGTCCAGAGGGAAAAGAGGAGTTCTACAGGTGCTGTCTGAAGAGGTGAGTCTTGAGGAGGCGCCGGAAGGTGGTCAGGGACTGGGCAGTCCTGACATCTGTAGGAAGGTCATTCCACCACTGCGGAGCGAGGGTGGAGAAGGAGCGGGCTCTGGAGGCAGGGGAGCGTAGAGGAGGTAGAGCCAGTCTTCTAGTGCAGACGGAGCGGAGAGGTCGAGTGGGGGTGTAGGGAGAGATGAGGGTCTGGAGGTAGCTGGGTGCAGTCTGGTCAAGGCATCTATAGGCGAGTACAAGAGTCTTGAACTGGATGCGAGTGGTGATCGGGAGACAGTGGAGTGAGCGGAGCAGTGGAGTTGCATGGGAGAAGCGAGGCAGAGAGAACACCAGGCGAGCAGCGGAGTTCTGGATGAGCTGGAGCGGACGGGTGGTGGACACAAGGAGGCCACCCAGGAGGGAGTTGCAGTAGTCTAGGCGGGAGAGTACCAGGGCCTGGACCAGGAGCTGGGTGGCGTAGTTGGTGAGGAAGGGTCGGGTTCTTCGTATGTTGCTCAGGAAGAATCGGCAAGTGCGTGCCAGAGTGGAAATGTGCTGGGAATAAGAGAGGCAGGGGTCCAGGGTGACTCCGAGGTTCTTAGCTGAGGAGGAGGGAAAGAGTGTGGTAGATTCCAGAGGAATGGAGATTGAGAGATCAGAGGCGGGGGAGGAAGAGGGAAAGAAAAGGAGGTCAGATTTAGAGAGGTTGAATTTGAGGTTATGCAAGTGCATCCAGGAGGAGATAGCAGACAGACAGGTAGAGATACGGGAGGGGATGGTGGAGTCAGAGGTGGGGAAGGAGAGGAAAATCTGAGCATCATCAGCACAGAAATGGTATGAGAAACCATAGGATGTGATGAGGGGGCCCAGAGAGCGGGTGTAGAGAGAAAACAGGAGAGGACCCACGACTGACCCTTGGGGGACTACTGTTGAGAGAGGGCGAGGTGTGGAGGTAGCTCCACGCCAGGTTACCTGGTAAGTGCGGTTGGAGAGGTAGGAGGAGAACCAGGCCAGAGCAGTGCCAGAGATTCCAAGGTCAGCGAGAGAGGATAGTAGAATAGAATGATCAACAGTGTCAAAGGCAGCAGAGAGGTTGAGGAGAATTAGGACAGAGGAGAGAGAGGCAGCTTGGGCAGAGTTTAGTGAGTTAGTGACAGACAGGAGGGCAGTTTCAGTGGAGTGAGCAGAGCGGAAGCCAGATTTGAGAGGGTTGAGCAGAGAGTGGTTGGACAGGAAAGCAGAGAACTGGCGGTATACAGCCCACTCGAGGGTTTCGGAGAGGAAGGGTAGGAGGGAGACAGGAAGGTAGCTCTGGAGGGAGGTGGGGTCGGTTTTTTGAGGAGGGGAGTGATAGAGGCTTGTTTGAAGGCAGAGGGAAAGAGACCAGAAAGGAGAGAGGTGTTGAGAAGGGAGGAGATGAAGGGAAGTAGAGCAGGAGCAGCAGCTTGAAAGAGGTGAGTGGGGAGGGGGTCCAGAGGAGAGGTGTTAAAGAGTTTGTGGATATCTGAGATTTTAGAAGAGAAGAAAGAGGCAAAGTCATCAGAGGAGATAGAGGAGGGGGGGGGGGGGGTTAGGAGGGAGGATTGACAGATAGAACATATGAAAGGGGAAATGTGGGGAAAATGACTTTCTGTGCCACAGACAGTGGCAGATACTTAATCATACCAGTATTGCAAATAGCAAATATAGTATAATACAGTGGAGGATCAGTGGTATTATTATTGTTTGATCCTTTTGCAACCACTACATCACTGATCAAAAAGCTAACTTGATCATTGTGAGTAGGAAAGCACTGGATATTGTATTCCATAATTCACATAAGTCAATCTTTTCCCCTGTCTCACAGAACACATAAGCATGATTCGCATGGGACTAAAAATCAGGGGTCCTCAGAGTTGGTCAAAAGCAAAGAATGTCTCGTACTTCCCAGACATGGATTAGTTTTCATCAAGGAAAGTCAGTAAATTCTAATTGAAATGCAATGTTGTGGGCAGAGAAGGGACTATTGTGCATGATTTGTAAACAGTGAACTGGGTGTAAATAGCTCATTTCATTATACCATATTTTCCAAATGCTAGAATAATCATTTTGTCCTTTGAGTGATATGTATTTACATTTTTTACGTCAGCAATTTATGTTTTGTATTTTCGCCCATTCCCAGTTTGGTTATGCCCAATCGTTGTGTTTTACTGAACTGTAGAATCTCAGGACAGATCACACCAATTTTAATATTATATTATGGTTTATTGTAAAGGCTGGTATTGCTTTGAGGCGAATATCACTGAAATGCTTCTATCACGACATAACACTGACATGGTCGATTGGCACGGGTGTAAAAAGACACAAGATTGCTTGAGTTTTAAATATTACAGAAGGTCTCAGTGTCCTGTAAAGAAATTGAAGGACCTCTGAGAAAATGATCTGGAATAAAACCAAATGAACAGTTCGCACAGGACTAAATTTCATGATGTTGGTAAAAATTTCAAATTCACCTGTTTATGTGGTGATTTGGAGTCTTGTGCGAATCGGGCTATAAGGTCCTCAAAATCTCATACTACATTATAAATCTGCTTAGAAAAATCCTGCTCTCTGATTGGTTAGCTTCGTTCTATCAACCATATATTAATCCCACACAATTTTTCAACAGACACACCACCTTTTACAGAAGGTCTCAGTGTCCTGTAAAGAAATTGGTGGACCTCTGAGAAAATGATCTGGAATAAAACCAAATGAAGTTCGCACAGGACTAAATTTCATGATGTCGGTAAAAATTCCAAATTCACCTGTTTATGTGGTGATTTGGAGTCTCGTGTGAATCGGGCTATAGGGTCCTCAAAATCTCACACTACATTATAAATCTGCTTAGAAAAATCCTGCTCTCTGATTGGTTAGCTTCGGTCTATCAACCATATGTTAATCCCACACCATTTTTCAACAGACACACCACCTTTGATTCAAATTCCTCTGCAACTTACCTGTCCTAATTCTATAACATTTAATATTTGTAAGTTACCACAAAAAAAATGTCAGACCCAGAATCAATTTTTGATCTTTTTTATGGAAAAAATGGTATGAAGATTAATTTCCTGAACCTGACAAAGTACTCAAAATTCTAATTTCTAAAGGCAAAACTGTCTCTCAGAAAAAGGTAGTCCTCTAAAGCCCCTTTCACACTGGCGCTCCTACCCAGTTCCTGGATAACAGGGTCTCAATCCCACGTAGTGTGAAACCACGTACCTGGGTTAACCCGGGTCCCAGTGACCAACCTCAGGATGTGGGTTGACACGCTTTGACCCGGGTTGAGTGGATAAAATGCTTGACGGCTGTTTGTGAGCCAACGCAATAACAAACAGCCACATCTGCGTGAAAGTTTCACTTCCGCAAGAAATGTTTCTGTTTATTCTGTTTAGCCATATTTTGTTGATTGAGGCACAGCAAGAGTCAGATTGCAACAGGGATGTAGAAACATTTGCTCTAATTAAAAATGTGGCCGACGGTTCAGTCCAGAGAAGTTTGGATAGGAACATCAGTAACAAGCTGCTTCCGGGGCATTGGTATGTGCATTGTGTACTTGCGTCTGTCATCCAGGTCAACCCTGCTTTATCAAAAGCAGTGTGAAATTGCGTACACCGATTCCTGTCCCGTAACTTTTTTTTTTTTTTTAAATTCCTGTCCCATCCTGTCCTGGCAAAAAAAGTCCTGTCCCATCCCATCCCGTGATAAACAGAGATCAACTATTATTTGGAGGTACAGATATTTTCGTATTCATGTATAAAATTAGGGTTTTATAGAGTTTTGCATTAAGCACTACCGGTAATATAATGATGTAATACTGTTTAGAGTTTTGTGTGGCAGTTTCAGTTTCTAAATCAGTTACTAAGTAACCCGACTCAGAGATTTTAGAATGTCAGTGAAATACAGTATTACTAACCATTAATTCATTAAAAAAAAACATGGAATTGAAATAAGGTATTATACATACCCCTTCAACGTAGCACCAAAACAGTACCTTCAAAATATAGTAGCTGCTACGGCCAAATCGTAGCCTTGACATCTCTGCATTTGATTTGCACATCCTTAATATACTGTACATATGTATATAGAGAGAGATATGTTAAATACAAGTAGCAATCCACAGCGTTCAGTTATTCTGCTAGTATCAATAATTCATGTATCAATATTGTTAACTAAAGGACTGACATAACTATACAATTATGGGTAATATGAAATATTTTAACTATCAATCTATGTTAAACATAAGGGTTTTTATTAACCATTCCGTGTTGCCAAGACGCTGATTCTCCGCAGACATCTGCTGTCCCACTGGTCCGTCCGCGTTAGTGTTGTCGGAGTCTCTCTCCGAGTTTGAACCTTCTGATTCGGAGGCATACGACTTGAATTGATACGGGAAACAATCCCTGTTTTCTCTCTCTACATCAGATCCATCACTACGTAATTCACATTCATAAGAGGTGTCTGAAACTGATAAAATTAAGCTACTCTCACTTTCACTGTCGCCGTCATCCATACTGGCAGATGCAAGGAGCCTGAGGTCACAGTCTCCTGGCCCCACACCAGAAAATGGAGATCGCCCTCTGTGTATTTATGGGTATTATTTGATTCATTGTAGCGCGATTAAACATAATTTGGTAAAATTAAATTGATTGTATGTTCAAGTGAGACCTGTTAATATTATTTTGTATGTTTATGGTAACAGTCATGTTCCATGTCATAGGCTCTTTTATGACTTTAAAGAGCAAAAAAACACTCTTCCTGTCTGCTGGTGGCAGAGTGGTCCCGTTTCGTCCCATTCCCGGAAGCTTAAATCCCGTTCTTGCCCATCCTGCGTTTTTTGTTTTTTTAATTTCCTGGTCCCGCCCGTTCCCGTGAGCTTCACTCCTGTACCATCCCATCCCGCAAAATTGAACACCATTTTTTTCCCATACCGCGGGAATCCTGTGGGTCCTGCTGGGAGTCCGTCTTCATGTCACTCTCTACTGTACAGCAGAAAAGTGAATTAAGCAAATTTATGCTAACAAAGTATTTGTAGCAGTAATTAAAAAACTAAGACAAAGTGGAAAAAACAAAACAACACACTATCCCCCAATAACACCAGCAGCTAAGAAATGTGAAGGCACAAGAGCATTCTCACACTGACACTGCTGCTTTCACCTGTACCAGTGACCTTATGGCAGTATAAGAGTCAATACAGTTCATTCAGAGTATGTTTGTTCAAACTGCACAATGTCTGGCAATGTTCAAGTTAACATTTATTTCAAAAATCAGTGATCTATAATTGAAGTCAATTCAAGTTTTAGCAGATTTATTTATGTAATTGAGTAAGTTTAAATATTTATGTCAAGTAATGAAATAGTAGATTAGCATGTAATAGGTTAATATACATACAGAAATTATTTACTTAATACACATTGTAATCAATATGTATTATAGTTACAAATAAAATGTATTAAAATAAAACACTTTTAAACAAATGCTGTTTACTTTTCACTGGAACTAGTTTCTTGTGCATAGTATATGTCATGTTATTGTAAAGATTTTTTTTTTGTTAATTTAAAAAGTAAATAAATGTAATAATGTTATAATCGTTTTATAATAGGTCCTACAGTGGAAGGGTTGACGTGATATAAGCGCACACTGAATGTTAATGTTAACCCATCCATTGTCATGCCTTAAT